>OVAY01003341.1:0-11733 GCA_900406395.1 Kernera saxatilis
ATTCAGCTCCACTGTATCACTTCTTGTGCTACTTCTCGACTAGTACAGAAACTGCATCTTCAGAGTTTTGTTCAAGAACCTTGAGGACAAGGTTCTGTAGAGGGTGGAGTACTGATAAGATCATAACCAAAATAAACCGATATTGGTTTGGTCAAAGATTGAAAGGGAATATGGCATCGTGTTCTCCTATGTTTATGGGATTGTTCCCCACTAGTAACGTGTGATAGTTATAAGGTAGTTAGTTTATTCATCTCTTGTATATATATGATACCATTGTATTTGGATGAGACATGAATAGAAAATTGCCAACAAAAGTATTCTTGTTCTGTATCTGTTCTTATTTCTGATTTCATTGATCGAACCACACCTGGGATCTATCACCAGAGCTATGTGTTGGACGAAGCGATCTCAAATGATATCACTTTATATCACGACCGTCGATTTTCACAATACCCTTTAACGGATCATGGAACCGTTCGATCAAGCCAATTATTGTGGATTTACCTGACCCACTTGGACCCACGATCGCTGTCGACTTTCCCTCGTTTAGTTCAATGGAGAAGTCTTTGAATATAAGCACAGTAATTTGGTCGGGTGGGGTAAGCAAAATCCACATTGAGTAATCTGATTTGTCCCTTTATTTTTTCCGGGAGATACCCACCCGGGTTCCCCAGGTCAATGGTTGTACAACAATCTAACACTAAAAACACAGTCCCAATCGCATACCAGCTCTTGGCTAGATCTGCTGTCATGGTCCCAGCAGTAGCAATAACCCGACACGTACTCACAAAAAGTATAAATATCTCAAAGAAGGCTTTGGAACTGATCTTCCCATCATCGATTAGTCTACCACCGTACCAGAAATTCAAAACCGAACTGCACGTTACGAGGCTTCGCGAAGTCCCCAACACAATCCCGCTAACCACGACTGGCGGACACTTTCTCTCTGTGGACCTTCTTGAACATTTTTGAATAATTTCAAGAATTGTTACTGTGATGAGAAAGCAGTGATGGTTCGTATGTTAGAAACAGCTTCTGCAGCTAGTTTGCTGCTCCCATCTTGGGCTTTAATGGCCTTTTTCGACATGCTTTTGAGCCAAATGCGTTGAGTGTGGAAACACAACAATTACTGGCTGCACCGCAATCATCACGATGGCTAATTGCCAAGCAATGACCAAGCCAAGTGTGCAAGCTATGCTCACTCCCGGAATAGTTTGTACCAACAATGACACACGATCTCCTACCAACGATCACACCTATCATAACAAGACTTTACAAGATCAATAATTGGTAAAGAATTGTTCATTGAAGTTAAAATTAATAAGGCGGAAGGCATACCAAGTTAGCTTCTTTTGCTAGTCTAGAGCAAATTGCACCACTCGAGTTCTCATCTTCATCGAACCAATTGACTTCAAAGGTCAATATCTTCGAGAGCATCTTTTTTCTGATACGTTTTGTCATATATTCGCCAATTTAAGCAAAACTATAATGCTGAATAACATTAATTAAGAAAAAAAATAGAGCTAAACCAATAAAAACCAACACATAGATCCTTGATTTCTCCTTAATCTCATCATGACTTGTTAGGAAGTACACTGACACCATTGATCACGTAGCATATGCGTAAATTGGTTGTATGGCCCCATATAAGGTTGCACTACCATACAATGCTTGTTTCCACTCTAGAAAGTGTTGGACTATACTTCAAATCTTTGCTCAAAATCGGGAATTGATCCCATTGCATACTTACATTGATATTAACATCTGATTCTTCATTTTTTATCTGTTGTAAGCAGACTAATGAAGTATATTGACCATCTAAGTTCTCCATGAGCTCTTCATGTGATCCAGTTTTTATAACGCGACCAATATAGACTACACATATCACATCAACTTTACGAATTAATTGTAGAGAGACGTATAACAATAGTTGTACGGCCAACAAAGGCACTGTCTAAGGCTTCTTGGACAACCATTTCGGATTCCGAGTCCAAAGAGCTTGTTGCCTCGTCTAGAAGAAGAATTGTATGTGATTTGATTATCCACGCACGATCACGATCCTCTACTTCTGACCCCCTGACATTTGCACTCCTCTCTCTCCCACCTTTTGATGTTAAGAAAAACCAAGTATATGTCTTGATCCAACTAAGCAAAAAAAAACAAATGTGTTCTTGAAATTGGAATCTAACCTGAGTTTTGTAACCATGAGGAAACTGAGAAATAAAATTCTGAGCATTCGAGGCCTTTGCAGCTTCCACTATTTCATCCATAGATGCATCCTCTTTACCAAACAATATGTTTTCCTCTATCGATGTGGCGAAGAGCCACAGTCTTCCCAGATGGAATTCTCAAGCATAAATCATCAAAGATTGGGGTTTTGGGTCTAGACGGGTACATGAACTTTATGTGCTTAAATTGGACTTCTCCTTTAATTTTCTCTAGAATTTGACCTTCCTGGTTTTCCGAATCAATATGGGGAACTCTTTTTATCACTTTGATAATCCTTTTCCCCTGCTACAATTGCCTCTGAGAAATATTTGAGATTCGAAAAAGTTCGACCAAGTGCTCTGAAAAATGCAAAATACCAAAGGTCAAAACTACAACATGGTCTTGTTTGTTAGGTTAGAATGTCCCATATTGGAAGTGAAAATAATTCTAACACTAATATATAAATAATATTTTTCACATATGAACATTTTGCCACTCATTACCAATTATTTTTTAAGTTAGAAAATTATAATTCCTCACATGTTTTGTGTCAAGAAAACGAAGAGCCTTGAACATATATACTTACGTGCCGCCAAAGGTGATGCATACAATATCTGCGTAGACTGTACCGCCTTTGGCGCCATGGTACATAACCATCCGACTTCCGTACCAAGTCATGAACCCCCTAATTGCGTAAGTGATACCATTCGTCCCAATGGCGATTCCTTTAGCTAATCCTTGTCTTAGCCCTAGCTTCACCGAGCCTTGAAGTGCCGTTGAGAATTTTGATATCATCTTCCTCTCACTACCAAATGCATAGACGGTTCGCACCAACGAGATGGCTTGCTCGGCAATAGAACCAGCTTCATTGTACTCTTCGCGTATGTTCCTCGAGGTGCTGATGAGAGCTCATCCGTACATTAGTCCAGGGACCAAGAGGAGGATGATGAACGGGAAGCCTACGATTTTGAGTCTCCACAACATGATAAAATCCACTATGTAGCTTAGCTTACGGGGAAAAGGGCCTATTTCAACCTGAATTTTTTGTGCAGTGCGAAATCATTCACGAACAAAGATCCAGTATCTTTTTCAACCTCAACGATAAAAAAAATTTAAATTATCTACCTAGAGGTTTTGATCTGAGCCAAAACCAACATTAACGTTAGTCAACTGTTAAGTTGGCTGACTCATCTTTGAGCAATGAGAGATGCCCCTCTGTTTGTTTGTATTTTGATTTGAATACCAATTTGTTTTTATTTTAATACAGAAAAACAGAAGGACATCTCTTATTGCTCAAAGTATAGTGAATCAAGACCGTCTTCAGTCTTATTATGTAGCTATAGAACACTCTTTTTGGTTTGATAATATGTATGTCTAAGTTTGTTCTATTTCGCTGTATGAATGGGTATTCATGTGTCTCAGATTTTTGGGTTTGATTCAGGGTTTGTAATTGGTTGGACTGGGTTCGTTTATGTTTTTTTTGGCCTGATATATGCCATCACATAGACGGAAAAAAAGTTTGATGTATATCATTTGTATTTTTTTGTTGATTTATTAATTTTTATATTTTTTATCATATATTTCTTAATTTTTACGTCAGAAATATAACATACATTTTTATTTATTAATAATAAATTTTAAATCTAATTTTAAAATTTTGTTTTAGATTTTTTAAAAAAAATTAGAATTTTTTGGAATTTTTTGAATAAAAATGACTGCCACCTCATCGGTTTAATACATACATGTCAGATGAGTCAGTCAACTTAACAATTGACTAACGGTTGACTAACGTTAATGTTGGTTTTGGCTCAGATCATAAAGTTTGGATAAAGAATTTGAATTTTTTGGTCATTGAGGTTGAAAAAGGCACTGCGTCTTTGTTCGTGAATGATTTCGCACTGCGCCAAAAGTTTATGTTGAAATAGATCCTTTTCCCGTAGCTTGCGACAAACGTAGATGTATTCATCATAAAGTTCGGTAACTGCTTCAAATAAAAGTTCAAGAAAAACCGATTTTAGAAGAAAACGAAAAAGAACAATAATCATATATATAAAAGGAGAAGGGGCTCTCTCCATAGTTTGCCACCTCATCACTCCAAAAATTGACATGTGTCCACATATTTATTTTTAATGAAAAACTAAAATAACAAATAACTTGCAAATATCTCTTCACTTTCTCTCATATGTTTTAGGGGTTTAACGGTTTTTTATTTCAGGAATTCAAAAAGCCTAATTATAAAATACAGTACAAATCATTTAAATCAGTTTCTAAACACCTCCAATTATAGATGCATACACACAGAATTAGAAATCACATCTTTAGCTACCACTGTGTAAGGATTATATAGTGATATCGATGACAGAGCCAGAACGGCTCCGAGCCATAGATTTTGAGTCAATTGTAATTATGTATATTTTTATTGGACCAGTATGATTTTACTGAACCTACACTGAAATGTGTTTTTAAAATGATAATTTGAAAGGATTGAATGTTGGACATGTCAAGAGTCACTTGCTGGTTACTGATATTTTCTTCATGTATTTATATCTCTTAGATAATTCTCAGTTTTGTTGTTCTTTTTTTCAATGTTTTGATTTACACTAATTTCTAGATGTATCGGAGAAAGAAGCTCGAGCTATCAACGCGCCATGGTATGTTTGTTTTGATCCACAATCATTTTTTGGTTCGGGTTCGATTATGTTGATGAAAATGACTTATGTGCAGTGATTGGAGCTATGATGTGGTGTTTGTCTCTATTTTTTTTTTATTATCAAAGTTAGAATAAAAATCAATTTATCGTTAATTTTTACGCTTCTAATTGATATCATTTACAAAGCATTTGTGATTAGAAATATATAATCTAATATTTTATAGGATTACGAATAATCAATACAATAAATTGTTTAAAAAAAAATAGTTTCATATCTCTATGTATAAAATTATTGTTATCAAAAACAACATATACGAAAAACACGCGCGTTCGCATATTTGCCACATCATCATTCCAGAAGAGGACATGTGTCCTATATATCAAAACCGTAATTAATAATTTAATGACTCTTCAGGTCTTCGGATATTTAACTCTTTAATTCTTCCCCAAACGTTATTTTTTCTTGATAAAGATCTTCTTCAAACTTTTCCCGAATTTATTCCTGGTTTGTCCAATTCGATCATAGAGATCTCAAAGTTTTTCAACGCAATGCATAAGCGATTTGTAGGAAATCGAACGGTCGTTTCAGATAAATTTCTTTATCGAGTTGAAAGGGAAGCCTTAGTTTGCTTACTTAAATTTGAATGGAGAGGTTAAGGGTATCTTTAGATTGAGGCGATGTTGTCGTCGTACACGTGGCTTGAAGAGATAAAGCTGAAGAGGATGGTGGTGATTGACGGACGAGTGCTTGGAGCTCATCGCAAAATCATTTTTAGAATTTCAAGGTTCTTGTCTATTTTTCTAAGAATTGTTCACATATGGTCTTGCTGCAATCGCTGCCAATTTAAGGTAATTTTAGTACAACAAATTAGTTTTTGTAAAAATAGTTTCATATGTTTATGTAGAAAAATAATTTTTTTCCGAAACAATATATAAGAAAATCCCGCGCGTATGCGCGGGTATTGGGCTAGTAAGTAGAACAAGAGATAGACAAATAAAGGTGAGACCTTTTCACTAGGGAAGTCTTGGATCACAAGGCTGTCACTGGAGACAGTTGTGACAACATCAGAAGTGCTTGTGACATGAAGATCAAAGTAACCTACATCTTGTCTTAACACTGCTCTTAAGTATCTCTCTCTCATCCTCGCTGCTTGTCTCTCCCCAGTTCTTGTCTAGCATTATCCTTCTATTTCGTTTTTAAATATTAAAATCAATTCAGAAAATAAAATAAAATTTAATAATAGTGAAATGCACCAAATACTATTTTGATTTGATTTTAGTTTCTAAATAAACATGGTCTAAAAGACTTACCAAGGAAACATATCACCCAAGATGCACAAGCCACATATATAAGCGTTCTGTTAATTATCCAATGTGTAAAAAGAAGGTAGATATATTAGTACTCTATTTTTATGAAAATAATACATCTATTTTCAAAGGTTATTTCACATCGATTCACATTTATTTCGTTTTAAAAATCAATTGACAATTAGTGGAATATATATATATATATATATATATATATATTTTTTTTTTTTTTTGAAAAAGGGTATTCGAAGTGGAATGGATATATTATATCTACACTTATTGTCATTCCTAACATATAGATATAGTCATAAGACAAGTCAGAAAACCTTGAAGAGGTTAAAGAATCACGCCATGTTTGGTCTAAAACACAGAGACATAAAGCAGAAAACAAAGAGCAAAGAAGAGATTAAAAAGACGTTGGAGATGGCTTTTATGAAAGTTCCATCACTGAAAGAGGAACCACCGACGTTGTTCAGTAATAAGCCGGTTATGAAAAATGTAATAGGAGTGATGAAGCCATCACCAACGGCTCCGATTAAGCCTAATCCCATCAGCATCCAATCCACACCATCTGCGTGCATGAATATCGATCTTATACTTCCCCAACTCTTCATTTTCATCTTCTTCCTTCTCTTCTTAACATGTTTCAGATAAAAGACCAATACGCCACATTGGCCTTTAGGTAAACGACAGGCACAGTCTTGCTATTTTTGTTTTTGTGTGGATTTTCTCGGGAACTCGACCTATTTCCCCCCAGAAACTTTCATGTAGCACCAAATGTATCCCAAGTTTCAAGCTCGTCTCATTTCTCCCCCATTTGAAAGTTCGAATCTTATTTCCACACATATTGAAAGTTCGAATCATGTTTACACCTAGACGTTGGTTTTATCGGTTTAATATGTAAACCGATAACCAAACCACATAAACCATATTGCAGAGTGATTTAAAAACCCGACCCGATACAAAATCTGACCCAGACCCACGATAAAATAAAACCGAAATGCGTCGTAAAAATCCGAAATTCCCAAATTCAGAACTAAGAACCCTAAAATTCGAAATCCAAAATTTGAATGCTTCTGAAGTCAATTGAGGATGAGTAATGTCTATGGAGCTTCGAGTAACACATCTAATGTCTCTGCACGTTAAAGAGGAAGAGTTATGGGTGTCCCGAAACGATGCTGGTGTGGGGAAGCAATAGTGTCCCTGATTTCGAGATCCGATGCGAATCCTTTCAGGCGTTACTACCGTTGTGGGTTTGCTGCTGCAAATAAGGTAAATTTGCTTGTTTGAATGCTTGGTTTACGTCAGTGGTTTGATTTTTCATTATTGGTGTTTTTCCATTTTGTCAAGCTTGCCAATGATAACCATATTTTTAAGTGGATTGATGAAGCTCTTCTAGACGAGATAGATAGTCTGGCATTGAGAACTTCAATAATTGAAAAAGACGAGAAAGATGTTACAAAAGAGATGATGGAGAAGCAGAAATTGGAGTTAGAGAAGATGATAGTTAAACTTGAGAAAGAGCTATGAAAGGGTGGATGATGTTATATTGGAAGCCAAATCAAGCATGAAGATAATGATGGTAGGTGTTGTTGTAGTTGGGATGATCGTTGTTGGAGTCATGAAGGCAGTAGCTTGAGTAGATGTTTCTGTGTCGTTGTTGTTTCTTTCAATCGAATGTACTAGCTTGAAACCAAGAGAGAATCCATTTCATAACATAAAGCGTATGTCATAACATAAAATCCATTTAATAACATCAAGGTTTCTACTTCATAAAACGAATCCATAAAGAAACAAAAGCAAAAGAAAAGCATAACAAAGACATAAGCATAACAAAAGCATCTTCTTATCCATCTTCGTGTCCATCTTCTAAACAAAATCATAACAGAAGCACTCTCCATCTTCTTATACATCTTCTAATCTGCTTGTGTGAGTGTGCCTTGAGAACATTTAACTTGAGAATGTTCTCCTTCACCAGACTAGAAAATCAGAAAACGAATGTGTTAAGCCAAAAACAGAAGAAAAAAGAGAAAACAGAGAGAGAAAGACTAACCTGGGTAGATTTCTTCTTATGGAATCGGGAATTGTGGTTAGCTTCACCACATATTCCTCAGCCTCTAGCTTCCTATCTATGAGAACTCCATATGCATGCTCAAAAGGGATTCCTGTGATCTCCCACTTCCTACAACTACAAGTCCTATTCTCCAAACTCACACGATGAGAACAACCATTGAGAACCACTAGAAACATCCTATTTGTGCTTCTATAAACCTTGCAAGCTGCGGCTAATTTATGTTCAGTAGCAAGAAATTGAGTCACATAAGGCGTGCAAATACCTTTATGTGCATGAGCCGTTTCATCTCTTTTAGCAATACGAACCATTGCAAGACGCGCAATTGTCTCTAACATAGGCACCAAGGGCTTCTCTCTTGCTTTCCCGTCTGTATTGTTGAATGACTCAGTTGAGTTATTTTCGACATCCTCACAATGGCTGTCAGCCTTGTAGAAAGCTCTACACCAAGTTCTTGGCTTTGTCTTAAGCACATCTTCGTAGACAACTGTATCATAGTTGCACAACCTGTCCAAGTTTTGCCGATAATCAACCTCGTTGTAGCTCCATGAGAGATTCCAAATCAGTCCCTTCATGTTCTTTTTCTTCCTATGCTTAGCCTTAATATTTCCATAGATGTGTCTCACACACATTCTATGCTCGATCTTTGGTAACTCTAACTGAACTGCTCTGATCAGCCTCTGATACACAATCAAAATTAAATCATTTGGCAAACCAAACGAGCAAAAAACACATGAAACACATGAAAAATCAATACCTTTTGACGATCTGATACTAAAATGTATCCATCACCATCTTCTAACCCTAAATCAGCCTTCACCTTTTTCACAAACCATAACCAATTGACAGTGTTTACTACTTGCACAACCCCCCATGCTATTGGATATATAGCATTATATGCATTCCGACCTAAGGCAACCAGTAACTGTCCTTTGGTTTTTTATTTCAAAAAACAGCCATTTACTCCTATCAGTGGCCTACAACACGCTTTCCATGACTTTATGAGATTTGCAAAGCATACATAGAACTTACTGAACACATCTAAGCCTTCCTCGTTGGTCTCTGTCTCAATTTCCATAGTAGACCATGGATTTGACTCCAAGATCTCTTCCCCATAATCCCTTAGACGTCCAAAATGCTCATCATACTCTTTATCAATCCACTTTAATGCATTCCTTCTAGCAACTTGACACTGAGGCCTTGATACAGTGATTTTCCACTTCTCCCTAATCAATTCTTCAATCTTCATAGGCATGAAGTATTCAGATTCTTCCCTAATCTTATCATAAAACAACCTAGCAATAACAGGGACTTTTAGCATATCACATTCTCCATTAGGCACGCAAATATGCTTGTCCTTAAACACCTTAACCTGCCACTTATCAGACTTTCCCGAACTACAGTATATTCACCATTCACAATTCCCACCTATACACTCGTATCCAAGCTTCGTTTTGTTGTACCCGTAGCGCGTAAGGTTGTATCTGGTTCTCAGAGCGTAATCGAGGACTGCTTCTTTAAATGCTACTCCATTCATGAACACTTAGCCTAAGTAAAGGATTACATCTCCTAAGTTTTCATTTGTTGACGCTCCCTCGCTCTCCTTCGTGCAGCCCGTAGAACGTCAGCTTCATCGTCATCATCACTATCTGGATAGACATTATGACGGATGGGAGGCTCGTCCTCGAACTCAGTGACGGCTAACTCGATATTGAACTCATTTCTCTCTTTCTCATCATCAAAATCCCCACGATACGCAGGAACATCGTCATACTCGCCAACCTCCATGGATTTCGCTTACTAAGAAAGCACGGACTACGAGTTCACCGTTCTAGCAGTATCGATTTCGAAATTGATTTAGGGTTCGGCTCTTTAGGGTTTATGCGATTTTGGGATTTTCGATTTGGGGATTTTTGATATTGTTGGACGAAAACGGGTTAAGGGTTAAGTGGATGTAATCGGGTCGTAATCGGTTTAATTATGGTTAAGTTTCATGTTTCATTGGTTAAGGGGTGATTGGTCAATAGTAAACCAAGTCTAACTGTGGTATGTGTGTAATGCGGTTTCGAAGTTTCAATCTGGGTGTAAACAAGATTCGAACTTTCAATATGTGTGGAAATAAGATTCGAACTTTCAAATGGGGAGGAAATGAGACGAGCTTGAAACTTGGGGTACATTTGGTGCTATATGAAAATTTCTGGGGAGAAATAGGTCGAGCTCCCGATTTTCTCGTGTAATGTTTGTTATATGTTCACGTCTTCCTGATCGTTTTATATAAGTAATCGACATAGAGGAAGACCGTTGACCATTTAATATATATGAAAAAAATAATTATTATAACATTTATTTTAGAGAAATTGCAATGTATAATAGAAAATTGAAATATAATTAAGAATATAACATAACTAAAAAACAAATTAGATAACTAACAATTTGCATAGACAAATTATCCTTTTTACCTTTCTGATTCTGCACATCAAAAGAGTACACGTCGCTAACCTGTTTTTCTTTATTTAATTTTGAATTATTTTTCATTTAACAATTTTGAATTTTAAATATTTAATTTAACAAATTTAAAAAAAAAAAATTTTTACCCCACCACAATGACCGAGAATCAAGAAGATAAGAACATGTGAGAGAGAGATCGAGAATTGACTAAAAATATCTCGTAAATGAACAACAAAATTTCGTGTTTTAATGCAAAATCAGAGAAATTGAGAGATATCCTCAACGATAGCGGAGATCAGCAACAAAATCACAAGCTCTTCGACCCACCTGAACTGCATCAACATATCCAACTGATAATGGAGCTCCGACTACTTCAAATCCAAGAGACTTTGAAACGTCGGTGACACAACATTCGATTGCGGGCGATTATTAAATGAAAGCTATGAAAATTGCCCGAGCTGAATGTCCCCTCCATCTTCCAATTCTTCTTCGTTCTTTCTGTTTTGATTGTGTCGCTTACGTCTCGCCAGCGGCGACCATTATAGTTTGTTGTTGAAAACTTGGGAAGCGTGTCTGGAAGATAACCCTATTCTGGTATTACTCGCATATATGTAGTAAATAGTATACTATTAGTTCACTATTTTTTACATATAGTCAACTATTTATTTAAAATTCGATAATTGTATATTTTTGCCTAATTTTATATTTATAAATACACAATAATATATGATATATAATTAATTATATATATCAAATAGTTAACTGCATATAGTTAATTATATATATATATGTATATATATATGCTCCATTAGTTAACTAAAAATAGTTATATAATTAACTATATAGCAAAATAGTTCACTATACTGTGTTAATTATATTTATATATTACATATATATTAAATAGATGACTATACATAATCAAATATATTTAAATATAGTTGATTATACATAATTAATTATATTTATATATTAAATATATATTTATTTGAATATTTCGCTATACATAGTCAATTATATACGTATACATAATATTTGTATTCAAAATAGT
>OVAY01003342.1:0-11731 GCA_900406395.1 Kernera saxatilis
GCAATATTCTTTCTTTGGTTACAGAGTTTTATTCAAAAAATAGTAAAAATGTTAAGCAAAGCATTTTTTTTAATTTTTATGTTTAAGAGTTTTATAAAATGATGATTAAATTTCAAAATTTTATTAGTATTTGATTTTAGTTTATTATAATTATTAGATATTTTTTTTAGATTTAGGTATAAAAATCAGTGTTGGATTTTGATTTTTGGATTATATATAATGAATTAGGCTCAAAGTAGTCACAATTAAATCTCAAACGATATAAAAGAGGGAAAAATTGCCGCTTAATATTTTGCCAAACTTTTCACAAAATTTGGAAGAAAAAAAACTCAAACAATCATAAAAGAGTCGCATATTTGTGACCTAAATTTAATGGTAGTCGCAAAATGCTACACTTTTGTGACGAAGTTTTATGAGTCATAATCATATTAGTTCAAATGCAAATAAAATTAAGAAATTTCAAAACCATTAGTTAACATCACATATAACACTTAACTAAGTTTAGAAATTTTATTTCAAACATATAAAACTTCAAAGAATTTTGTATTATAATGAATCACTATCAATAGTAGTTCAAATCAATGTAAAAACTTTGAAACTTAACGTATTGACAATTCTCTTTTGGTGAATCTTTAAAAAATTCGCAAGGGTTGCTAAACGGTAGCAAAACCGTCACAATTTCAGGTGTTAGTCACAAATAAGTCGCATGTAGGTGGGTAATTTGTGACTATTTTTTATCTTTCCCTTAATGGAGTCGCAAATTGCTACTATTTTGTGACGAATTTTTATGAGTCACAACCATATTCATATGAATTTTAAAGGTTAAAAACCAAACAAAATGTACCTATAATGGTATAATCGATGAAATTACAATACTAAACAAGATCAATCACATTAATGAGTAAAAACATCAAATGCAAATAAAATTAAGAAATTTCAAAACTACTACTTAACATCACATGTAACACTTAACTATGTTTAGAAATTTTTTTAAAAATATTGAAAAGTTCAAAGAAATTTTGTATTATAATGAATCACTATCTATAGTAGTTCTAATCAATGTAAAAACTTTGAAACTTAACATATTGACAATTCTCTTTTGGTGAATCTCTAAAAAAATTCGCGAGGGTTGCTAAACGGTAGCAAAACCGTCCCAATTTCAGGTGTTAGTCACAAATAAGTCGCATGTAGGTGGGTAATTTGTGACTATTTTGTATTTTTCCGTTAATGGAGTCACAAATTGGTACTATTTTGTGACGAATTTTTATGAGTCACAACCATATTCATATGAATTTTAAAGGTTAAAAACCAAACAAAATGTACCTATAATGGTATAATCGATGAAATTACAATATTAAACAAGATCTATCACATTAATGAGTAAAACCATCAAATGCAAATAAAATTCCAAAATTTCAAAACCACTACTTAACATCACATATAACACTTAATTAAGGTTAGAAATTTTGTTTAAAACATAAAAAAAGTTCAAAAAAATTTTGTATTATAATGAATCACTATCTATAGTAGTTCAAATGAATCTAAAAACCTAGAAACTTAACTATTGACAATTCTCTTTTGGTAAATCTCTAAATAAAATCACGAGGGTTGCTTAAATATAGCAAAACCGTCTCAATCTCATGTGTTAGTCGCAAATAAGTCACATGTCTGTATGTGGGTAATTTGTGACTGTTTTGTAACTTTTGTCAAGGGAGTCTCAAAGTGCTTCTATTGTGTGACTAAATTAGTGGGTAGTTTATGACTCTTTTGTGACGGTAACTAAAAATTGTGACATATTTTTATGTAGTTGCAAATACGTTGCAAATTTGGGACTATATTTGCGACTAAAGATACCAACTAAAAATGGCGTCTCTAATTTGTCTTAATTTGCGATCGTTTTACGACCATAAAGATATAGTCGACTATTGGTATTAAAAGAGTCGCAAATATGAGACTGTTTTCCGACTGCAGTTGGTCGTCACAATTTGGCGACTGTTTTGCCACCATATTTTAAGTAGTCTTTTAGTAGTCTTAAAACAGTCATAGAGTAGTCACTAATATTTGCGACCAAAAAAGGGGTCACAAAAAATAGTCACAAAATACAGGTTTTCTTGTAGTGACCGACTCGCCCTCTACTCCACATGTTTGGCATCTTGTATCCGTTTTGTTTTAGATATATGTTCGTTAATTTGTCAATAATCGATGTTTCTATAATATATAATATATATATTGAGTATTTTTTAGGTAAAACGTATATTCATACGAGAGAAAGATACGTGAAAAAAGGAAACCAAGTGGTGGTGGTATAGTGGTTTTCATTTGAGGAGGAGTTGTCCTATTGGTCTAGGTTAGGGATCGATTCTCTTTAACCGTGAAATTATTTAAATCATTTCTATTTTGCCAGTCGAAATGGTGCTATGCTTTAGGATCATTAGAAAACCAGTTGAGTGGGCTAATCGACGGCTACACTCTCTTTAAAGATTAATCGTGTGGTGAAAGTTCGGATTACCCTTGATAAAATAAAGATACGTGAAGATAGTATATTTTAAAATTATTGCAACTGCAGGTTAGTCGGGGTTTTGGCATAATATATCTCGATTAAACAGATTCTCACTATTAAATGTTTGATCATATTAAAGTTTTTATGCACACTTTGTTTCTGTTATTTCCGCATACTCCATTGAAAATGTTTGTGCAGCGATATGAAACCTTACATTGGAGTATGCAGCAACAACATAAACAATTTATGCATATAAAACTTTGATAGTAAAATTGAAATTGTAAGAAATATTAAATTTTATTTTGTAAAATAGTATAAATGATTAATACTATTCTTAATATATAAAATAGAGTTATAAACTAGAAAAAGAACGAAGGCATATATATATCTAGTAAGAAATAAGTATATTGTGTATAACGCTTTAAAAATCTGCCATAAATACTAAAACTTATATCGGGTTGTAAAAGTCTATTACAATGTCATCAATAGTCTGTTACAACGTCGATGTCAATTCAGTAAGTTACTTTCTGGAGGAAATAAGTCTGTTTTGAGAAAGACTAATCTCTACTTATGAACAAGTCTATCATCACAACAATTTTAAAAAATAAATCTTGCACCATTGTTACGTATTAGGCTTTTGACAGAGTATAAGCCTGTTTAAAAAATATGCCAATCGAAAACTAAGTCTAATAATGATGATAAATCTATTATTTCTTACTTGTTATGATAAATCTATATGATAAGTCTGTCGAACGAAATAAGTCTGACAACCACAACAAATTTGTTGTTTTGTTTGACAGATTACTTCAATAACTCTATAAATTTAGACAAAAATTTGTCATCATAAATAAATATGTTATTTCATTTGACATTAATTCAAATAAGTCTATATATTCTGACAAAAATCTATAATTATAAATATATTAATAATAGCAATCCTAGAAAATGTATCCTAAGGGTGCATCTTTTCAACGGTTGTGTTTTTTTGTTATTTGTTATGCACTCTTCCGTTAAAAATCGTCTATTTTCTTAAAGGTTGTAACTTTTAACATTTATGTCTTTTCGATTCTATTTATATTGTGTTGTATAACATCTTTTCATTCATGGATGATCGCTTGAAGATGATTCCTACTTATAAGGAGATTCACGAAAACATGTTTATTGTTTGGTTCGAGTGAATATAATTGATTTAGAATCACGAGATCGGACATGCACTATATGGAATTCATATTGAAATGTTCTTTCTAACAAGGTAATTCTTTGACTTAGTAACTTAATCAACCAATTAGAATTGTGGTTTTTCTTTTATTTTTTACGCATTCTTTGTCTTTCCGCATGTAGTTTTTGGTTTATGATTCTTTTCTTCTTCCGATTTTTTAGGTTTGCTCTGTTCTTCGTTCTTATGTGAAAAAACACATAAATTTCTATTTATGTAAAGGTTTTTGCTTATTGCCAACCACTAAATCCGATATCCATCTAAAGAATTACTTCAAGTGCCAATTAGATTGTTATCGTTTAAACCATATCTTATTGCATTCAAATCCAACTAACGTTAGTCCATTTAGAAGAAAAAAATAGATGATTAACAATTATATCAAACCAATTGTTAGTTATTACATGCTTTCGAGAAAATACCATCGTTTTTTTGTTATGAAATATTTTGTTTTGGCCTTTATGACTAATATTGGCTTTCAAATATGTTTTTTTGAATTTTATAGTTATGGCTAATATGCTGAAAGAGTGGCCCATTTTTTGTTCGGAGTTTGATGATTTTAGAAATTTAAAATTGTCATTTTATTTTTTTCGCTTAATTTTTGTTTCCGCGCGACATCGCGCGGTTTTGAAACCTAGTAAATCTAAAAATAGACTACTAAAAATTGTTAGATAAACTTAATATGCTGACGTGGTAAAAAATAGCAATGACAATATTGTAATATTCTTTTTTGGAACAAAGTAAAAATGGCACTATAGGCATTAAAAATTTTCTACAAAAAATAAAAATACATAAATATTAGTCTAGTTATAAAACTCTAAATTTGGATCATTTTAGTAATCCTCTCTAAATAAAATGGGAACATTAATAAATAAAAAACAAATGCATAAATAGAAAAAGAGGAAGGCAATTACATCAATGATTTCTACAAAAAATTATCTGATATGAGTTTGTAAAAAGTTTGTTTGATATCATTTACTGTCTTTTTTTTTTCTTTTAAAATAGTATTAGTTTGATATAATTTATATTATTATATATCAATTGTAGTCACATATAACGTAATTATGTGTGTTTTTTACACGTAAACACCTAAATACCTATACACACCTTTTATCTGTTAAGTCAAACCTAGATCTAGAACCTCCTAGTTATAAATAATAATAATAAAAAAAAACACGTTTCTGTGTTCACACATAAAACGTATACACACGTTTTATGTGTTTCTGTGTTCACGACTTTTATGTAATTAGTTATAGCTTACATGAACATGCACTAATCGTTTTATGACTCGTTAGCACGCAATGTACACAACTGTTATGTGTATATATACGATGTTACAATTAACTTTGCCCATTCACCATCAGGCTGTATTAAATTTTTTCAGTACATCGTTTTTTGTCTTATAAGTTTTGTTTGGAAGATTAGTTTTGCTTAATTAAAAGTAACTAGTTCACTTAGATTATTCTTAGTATGAGGTGTTCTCGTACTAAGTAGAGCCTAAGAGAACAAGATATTTTTAAATTTCAATTCACACAAGAGTCATAAGACCCATTGCTTTATTTATCTTTTGTTGTGTTTTCGTAATACTTTTTTTTTTTTTTTTGGTAATANTTTTTTTTTTTTTTTGGTAATACTATTTTATACGATTAGTAACAACCGGTGGTTTCAAAGTTTGCGAGTAACCAATCAAAACGAAAAAAAGTTTGTGAATATCACAACTTTCTTTTGGTTTTGATTGGTTACTAGTAAAAGCTTGTAACATCAATTGTTACCAAATATCATAAAAAATAAGGTTAGGAGTAGAGTCAAGAATTTGGATAATCTCTCTAATTATATGTGAAAAGCGCCGATAATATATATCACTTGTGCTAAAGCTTATTTTTGTAATTTTATCTACTAATATATTTGAAATAATAACAAAAATTCTTAAGCAGAAACCACATATTCAAAGCCTTCTCCATCCGAGTTCTATAAGTTCTTAGTTTGTTTCTGTTTCTCATACTCTTTAGAAATGTTCGACTATTAACTAAGGTGTGCACCGATACCAAACCCTTGGGCGACCATTTGCATGCGGCAATGAATCATACCATTAGTAATTAAGCAGATATTAACAGGGGTGTACCCATATTATAAATGGTGGGACACGTGCTCCATGTTAAATATTTTTTTTGAAAAAGAACTCCATGTTAAATATTATAAATAAAATATGTAAGTAGAGCTATGGATGGAGTTCAGCTCAACTGGTTTCCAAAAAGGTTATTTTCCAAAAAATCTTAGGTGATGTAACAAGTTTTTTTTGATGATGTATCAAGTTGTTTTTCAAATGTTGTTTCGAAAAAATATTTCCTTTTCAATGTACTATAGTATTTTAAAAGGGAATATTTAAACAAAAAAAAAGATTTACATTGTCCTTTATTGCATGATATGCCATTATAAAATCTTTGCAAATACTATTATTTTATTAAATTTTGAAGGACTAAAAACTAAAACACATAAAACAGTATATTACATATCTTTCTAAATCTTACTATACATATTTTTATCAAGATTTTGTATTTTTTAAAATTAAGTTTTTTTATATAATAAAAACAAAAAGTTTTATAAATGAAAAAAAAAAATCAATTCATTCCATTCTTTTGTTCCTAGATCAAATTCAAATGTATTGCATTAACGACTACATGAGTTGCTCGATTAATTAAAAAAAAATTATTTTTACATTTTTTTTCAACAGTGATATATATTTTTATTAAATTTATTTATTAATTTTTTGTATGCTGCTGAAATTACCAACAAAATAATAAACGCAAATTCTTATTACAATGGACGAACATTAATAAATTTAAAAATCACTTTAAATACGTAAAATATTATTTTAATTATTCAACTACTACAATCATATAGTAGTTTTAAAGTTTCTCTATATTTTAAATAGAAAAATATCAAAATATCATATTATAGACAAATATACCTTAAACAAATCTTATTATATAAAGTTGAACGCGCACGACGGTGATCGTAACATGTATGCAAATTTTTAAATAACCAGATCGCAAGACGTATCACTTTTAATTTAGATGACACGTCAATACAATAAAATAGTAAGACTAAAATAAATGTAAAATCAAGAAAAAATTATAGTATTAACAATATTGGTAAAAAAAATAAGTAAAATAATATAATATCAATATAATTGGTAAAATAAATAAGTAAAGTATAAAAAAATAATATCAAAGCAGTAGAAAAAGTCAAAAATAAAAGAATAAAAAAATTATCAATGTAATATGTTATTTATGTAAAAAAGTAAAATGATAAAATATGTAAAAAACAAAAAAAAACGTGATGGAAAAAAGAAAATTTGTGTTGGAATATGCTTTATATAACGTTATAAATAAGATCTTGAGTTCAAAATTCAATTGTGTGTTTCTATTTTTTATTCTCTTCCTTACTGATATCAAATTCAAAAAAAAAAATGAGTTTGAAGGTTTAAAAAGTTCATCAAAGTTATTTAACTCTAAATCAATTAGATCAAAATCGTGTTTGTCGTCATATTATAGTACGCATTCTTCAAAAATGGATCAAATTCAACCGGTTACTAGCAGCGGATATTTACTTAGTTTTTAAATTATATATATATATATATATATATAATTATTATTAAAAAAACTCGCGTATTATTCGAGTCCTAATCTATTATATAAACATACTGCAACAAGTAATTATTTTTTTTTAATTATATATAAAAATAATAATTATTAAAAACCTGCATATCATGCGGATCCTAATCTAGTATGATATAATGTCCGTGTTGATTTCTCTGTGAAGGGAACAAGAGCACGAGGCTGTATTGTTAGATGTTTATAATTCTGTTCCGGATTAGCTTCCTTCTGTGGAAAGGGCTTTCCGGTCTTAGTTATAATAAATGAGAGGGTTGAAAACCAGCAGCTTCAATACCGAGAAGGAGGAGAAGAGACGCACGACAGCCAGGGAACACATGAATAGGCTGAGGGCAGAGAACCTTTCGCCACTACCTATGGAGGACCGAGCTCACCAGATCTGGCGTCACTGCTCATTCTGTGCCGCAAAGAAAAAAAAACAGAGGTGCGTAGAGAGAGAAAAGATAGGAACATAGTAGGGGAGGCCGACGCCAGCGCTAGAGAAGTCGCAACCCGTCGGTCTCGAGGCTTAAAGAGACGATTTTTATTACTTTGCTTTGGTTAGATTTGATTTTGATAAAGAACGAGATTGTTGGCAATTGTTTGCCTTGACTAGCAATGGGTGATTTCAATCAGATCATCGATCCGGCAGAACACTCATTTCCTTTGATCAACCGTTTCTCTTCAAGAATAGTTTCGATGAGAACTTGCTTGCAGTCACCCAAGCTAGCTGATCTTTCATCAAAGAACCTCTGTTTACTTGGACGAATAACTAACCAGCTAGGCCTATTTCTAAGAAACTGGTGTAACATCACGGTTTCTGAATATGATGTGGTGCATGAGGAGGGTTTAAGAGAATTGATTTGGCTACTTATGTCACCAAAATGCACTTATATTTTCCGTCACAAGTCCAGAGAGAACTCCAGAGTTAAGCGTGCTTGAGCTGGAGCGATTTAAGGATGGGTGACCTATTGGGAAGTCATTTCCGGTACCGTGCGAGTGAGGACAAAGCACGAAAAAAGATCTCGAGGTGATTGCGTGGGCCCACTAGTAGAGGCGGTCGGGGCGTTACAACTGGACATGGCTATGTCAAATGGATCTTGGAACTCAACCAACCCTACAAACTATGCAACCTTTGAGCCCCCAAACTTCTCGGATCATACCCCAAGCATAATCCATTTTTCTTCAACCAAGTGCTTAACACTAACCAAGCTCGTAATACCCGAGAAATCCGTTAAGAGAATAACCATATAAGTATTAAGAAAAATATGGAAGAACACATCGAGAAATTTAAAAGACACTTGAGCTTATGAATCAAGAACACTCTTTTTCTTCAAATGTTCAACTTTTTTTACTTGTTTACAAATGAGAGAGGAATGAGCTATTTATAGGCTCCAAAAATTACAAAATATTTTACAAACATTTCTCTAGTCTCTAGAGTATTCTACCATAAAATCTAGATTTTTATCTCATAAATATCTATATGTTTTTACACTATAATATCTAGATAATTAATTCATAGAATTATCTAGAACAGTTAAAAGAGGTGATGAGATTTTATGATGTTTCTAGAAAAATTCTAGAACTTGTATTTAATTTTGGATCTGGTCTAATTAAGAATAATTTCAACATGGCTTGACCCAAATCAAAATGAATTTTCAATACAATCCCCCAAAAATTGAATTTATACCTTGGAAAATTATATGTATTGCTCACAAAGGTTATTGATTTGTGTATTTTAATGGATTTAGAAATCTAAACCAAATATAGTGTTATTGGTTTTATGATTTTAATATTTGTGTTCAAATCTTGTGATTTTGTGTTATTGGTTCTATAATTTATAAACTTATTCAAATCATATCTTTTAGCACAAAAAAAAAAATTCAAATCATATGTTATTCAATACTACGGATTTACTTATGGATTTGATTTTAGAATAGATTTTAGTGGATATGGAAGGATTTCTATGTTGAAAATATAAATACTCAAATCCGAATAAAAATCTACGGATTTACAAATACTAATTAAATTTCAAAGGATTTATAAATCTTATACATATTTTCAAAACAATTAAAATACATAAACAAATAACACCCTCTTATTTGCAAAAAAAAAAAAAAACAATTAGGATCTTTCATTGTTCATGTTTCATAAATCATGAATTTATTACATACTGGTCAACTTTTTTCTTTAACAATGCTGACTTCCTTTTAAAATCGTTTATTATTTTCCACATTGATTTCTATTCTCTTTTTTTTTTTTTTGTTTTTTAACATTATTTCTATTCTCTTGGCTGCTTGTTTTTATCGAAATAGTAGATTTTATTTGAATGGTCAACTACTTTCCTTATTAATATTAACCGATATATATATATATTCTTTTTTCTTTTGGTTTGAATGGTAAACTATAATTTATATTTTATTCCCTGATTTATTAATAAAGTAGACCTTTCTGAATGATCGACTTATATTTCGTGTTAATTTAATTTAATTTTGATTAACTTATTCTAAATCAATCTTCATATAATTTATTTTCTGTTGACTTAATTACACAACAAACATATTTAAACATCTGAATAGTAATTTATATTGATCGAGTTATGTTTTTAAATTATTAAACTCATTTATCAACAAAATATACGTTGTTTTATTCAACCAAAAAACCTTGTTTACAATGTATGCAATGGATATTTTAATGTTTATTAAAAGAGAAAATAAGCTAAAGAAGTGGAAAAACACTCATAGGCTTCTCCAACTAAACCAGATGCGCAATCCATCTTCAAAAGCAGATGGCCCCGTCTTTGGAAGAAAACATAGACGATTTCGAACCAAGCGATCAATAAATTTTACCAGCTGCTCCGGTGGTGTAGGGAGTTCTCCATGCCGTCTGCAGTTCCGCTCCCGGCAAATGGTGTGAGCAAAGGCTTGGAAGACGTGACGGAAAATGAATCGAGTGGATGATGTGTAGGTAGAGTCGGATATAAGCGAGAGGATATCACCAAAGCTAGTTGTGTACCGATGCAGAAGAATTTGACGAGTTAAGAGCCTCCATATCCGAGAAGAGTAACCACAAGTGAAGAAAAGATGATCCCGAGACTCCATGGGGTTGTTACAGAGCACACAGGTTGGGGAGATTCCCATATTCCATGTGCACATTCGGTCTCCTGTAATGAGGCGATTCAGAGTAGCTAGCCAAATAAAGAAAGAGTACTTTGGGGTAGAATTTGAAAACCACACCCCTTTGAACCAGTCTTTTTCCGGACCAGCGCATCGAAGTTGATCCCAGGTAGCTCGTGTAGAAAATGTGGTTTTGAATGTTCCTTCCACCCCTCTCCAAATGGGGCTGAGCACTCTTCCTCGATAATGATCCAACTCTCCCTCCACTTTATTCAACACCTCTTGACGATGTCTCCTTCTACAGAGGCTGCAGAGGATATACGACTTTGAAAAGATACTTTGTTTCATTGACTTAGTAATATAGTAACACATAGTAATATAGTAGTAACACTTATTGACTTATGTTTCACAATTTTCGACTTTGTATATCGTTTTTAGGTGTAGGCGATCGGATATTCGGTTCGGGTTCGGATCGGATATTTCAGGTTTCAGATATTTCGGTTTTAGAGAATTGGTACCGATCGGATATTTTAAAATTTTGGTTCGGATTCGGTTCGGTTCCGGTTCGGATTCGGTTAGGGTATCCGCAGTCATGGAAAAATTAAAAATTTGATCAATTTAAATAAAATTTGGTTAAATTTTGACATATATAACTAATAATTTTCATATATTTTAATTATTTTGGGTATTTCAGTTTAAAAATAACTGATATATTCGAGTTTATGATTGTTATTTTAGATAATCTGGTTATATTAATTCTAAATATAATTAATATTAGGGATATATTATAGTATTTTGGATTATTTCAGATATCTATTCGGTTCTCGGTTCGATTAAGGTTCGGTTCCGGTTCTTTGAATATACGAGTTTAGGATCCGTTCGTATATTTTATCAGTTTCGGTTCGGATCTAGTACCTTTTTTTTGGATCGGTTTCGGTTTGGTTCTTCAGTTCCGGATATTTTATCCAGGCCTATCGTTTTTGTTGAATTATTAGGACAATAGAATTATTTAAAATACTCGACTTAGTTTTAGCCGTTGATTTGTATTATCTTCTTTTGCCATTGCATTTATATCTCACTATAACATATGTTTCATAATAATGATATGGCGAATCAGATGTTAAAAACAAAATGATGTGGCGAAATTATACCTAACCATTAATTAATTTAAATGTTATTTTCAAAAATGGATATATATATATATATATATATATATATTTTAAACAATCTTGCAATTATTGTTTAGGCT
>OVAY01003343.1:0-11729 GCA_900406395.1 Kernera saxatilis
CCGTCAGGTAGAACCGTCTTAAACATATGCAAATCATGAGTGAGAATGTTTGGTGGAGACCAGGAATGATATATTTCTAACAAATTTTTCCAATAGGATTTGAAATTAAAAATGGTTTTTATGCTAACTAAATGATTTACGTGAAAATATCATTGAATAAAAATGTAGAAGCATATAGTGTAATCATCGATTATTATTTATTGTGTTTGAAAGATGTACTTATAAAAACATACAGAAGGTAAGTTATTTTACATATTTTATTTTTGTTAAAGAATATAGTATATGCAAATATGCAATGAACGTATTAATACTATATATTTTATACAAACTCAGTGATAGATCTTTTATAACGTATCGATGATTTTACTAATATGTTAGAAGAATTTTTTCTCAAAAAAAAAAAAAATGTTAGAAGAAAATATATCAGAAGATAACCCGTGTGTCTACGCGGGAATTAATCTAGTTGTATATAAATTCTTTTGTTTTTTTTTCTTCGGAATAACTTGTTTTTTAGAGAAAATTGTTCATGTAATATACATCAATTTTTTTTTTTTTTATAATTATGAAATAAATTGAGAAAAACTAAAACTAAATCAAAATTTTTATAAAACTGAAAACCGAAAAAAATTAAACCGTACCAAATCGAGTTATTAATAGTTTTTATATGGTTTTAAGTTTTTATAAAACCGAAAAAAACGAAACGGAGAGAACCCTTTGATTTCTACCGGTTTGTTTTTGGTTCACCGCAAGAACCGGTTTAAACCAGTGATTTAACCGGGATGAAAAGCTTAGGTTTTTCCTGGAAGCCGACATCGAAAGGGCTAAATAAAACCTTAGGAAAAACCGGAGAGAAGGCGAAGAGAGGGAGGAGGGCGAATCGAAATTATCTGTGAAATTCGTCGGTAAATTGTAGAAGGAACAATGGCGGCTGCGGCTTTTGGGCAGTTGAATCTCGAGGAGCCTCCACCGATTTGGGGATCTCGTAGTGTCGATTGCTTCGAGAAGCTAGAACAGATTGGCGAAGGAACTTATGGGTATTCTTCAGTTCTTTTCTCTTTTCTCTGGATTTTTCTCTTTGATTTGGCTGTGGAGTATTCGTGCATCGTCAATTATATGGGTGTTTGAAGCGATTGTGATTGCAAACTTCGAGTATTGATCTATGTATTGTTGATTTGGAGAATTTCTGCCTTGCCTCTATCTCAATTAACTTGATTTATGTATATGTTAATATACTGTATTGTTGATTGAGTGAATTGGGATTCTTAGATTTCTCAGAACATGTTAAAAGGATTTGCATGATTACCGTATGCTTGATATGGTAGATAAGTGTATCTGTTGAATGAACAACCGAAGCTAGCTCTGTCTATATATCTTTTCCTTTTTCTTTTGATTACAAATAAGTGTGAAGCTTTTTCTGGAACATAGTAGTTGGGGTTTTAGGTCCATATGTTTGGCTTTGATTTTGCAGTCAAGTTTACATGGCTAAAGAAATCAAAACTGGTGAAATCGTGGCTCTGAAAAAGATCCGTATGGACAATGAACGAGAAGGGGTAAGCTACATTTGCTTACTAGCTTAGAAAAGTTGCAAACTTTGTGAATCCAGTATGACTTATGGTTCCCTTATCACTGTCTCCGTGAAGTTTCCGATAACAGCGATCCGGGAGATAAAATTTTTGAAGAAGCTGCATCATGAAAACGTCATCCATTTGAAAGAGATTGTTACTTCACCAGGTAATAAGGAACACCTGTCTCATCCTGAAATTACTTTAGAAGTTCCATTAAAGAGGTGTTAATTTTGATACTTAAGGTTTTGTGTCCTTTTTCTCTTTAAAAGGTCGAGATAGGGACGATCAAGGAAAGCCAGGTTAGTGAAACTTATCCAAGATCTACTTATTTTCTGTAGAACTTTGATACGACTAGTATGGATCTATTAAAATTCTTTATGCTTGCCTAAAGCTTGTGGCTTTGCTCCAATTTCAGACAATAACAAATACAAGGGTGGAACCTACATGGTCTTTCAGTACATGGATCATGACTTGACTGGACTTGCTGATCGTCCTGGACTGAGATTTACCGTTCCTCAGATCAAGGTATTGCATGGCTATATACCTTGTTGTAGTAGCCTTTGCACAAACCTAATTGTTCCGACTTTGTCTGACATTTCAACATATGTAAAAATAGTGTTACATGAAGCAACTCCTCACTGGGCTTCACTAGTGTCATGTGAATCAAGTGCTTCACCGGGATATAAAAGGTGACTATCCCAAAATACATTGTTGACTTGTTTGGTTCTCTCACCTTTATTTGCTAGTTTACCTTTAATATCTTGGTGCAGGTTCAAATCTCCTTATCGACAATGAGGGAAATTTAAAGCTTGCAGATTTTGGGCTTGCACGGTCATTTTCTCATGATCATACTGGAAATCTTACAAACCGTGTCATCACATTGTGGTATAGGTATGTATGCCTGCAAACTTTGAAGCTGTATACATAAGAGAGAGAGATAAGTCGTCCTTATCCCTGTATCTTTGTCTCTATTTAATGTATCGATTATTGCGGCAGGCCCCCTGAATTGCTACTTGGTGCCACAAAATATGGACCAGCGATTGACATGTGGTCAGTTGGTTGCATATTTGCTGAACTCTTAAATGGAAAACCAATCTTGTTTGGGAAAAGTGAGGTCAGGTTATTCATCTTTTGAAATCCCCAGTATGTGTTATTAGAGTAAACTTTATGATGTTTCGACTTACAGCGTTTTACTCAAATGTTTGTTTCTCCAGAACGAACAATTGAATAAGATTTATGAACTTTGTGGATCACCTGATGAAAACAACTGGCCTGGGGTTTCCAAGATGCCTTGGTATAACCAAAAGAAATCATCTCGGCCCTTGAAGAGACGTGTAAGGGAGATCTACAGACAGTACATGAATTACTTTGATTCAGGAGAGATCTCATTTTGCGCTTTTTCTATTCTATTATAGCTTTGATCGCCATGCCCTTGAACTACTGGAGAAAATGTTGGTGCTTGACCCGTCTCAGGTACCAAAGATTTTTAAACACAGAGAACTATTGTCTGACATATTAGCTAAGAGCCTTGGTTTTTGACATTTAATTCCTTTGATTTTTCCCTTTTCCTGGTGCAGAGAATATCCGCGAAGGATGCTCTTGACGCTGAGTACTTTTGGACTGATCCGTTGCCGTGTGATCCAAAGAGGTAATTGAATTCTCTAAAGTCTCTTGTCATTGTTTATGAAACCTCATTTGGTTCGTATGACCAGACAATGTTTCATGTGCTCTTAAACAGCCTACCCACATATGAATCATCACATGAGTTCCAGACAAAGAAAAAGCGGCAGCAAATGCGTCATAACGAGGAAGCAACCAAAAAACAAAAACTGCAGCATCCGCAGCAGCAACACGGTGGTCAGTCTCATGCTGCTCCACATTGGCCTGCCGGACCAAACCACGCTGTTAACAGCGCACCACCACCACAACGCGGCCACCACTACTATCAAAAGCCCCGTGGTGGTGCACCTGGTCCAAACCGGTTCCCTCCTAGTGGAAACCAGAGTGGTGGTTATAATAATCAGAGCCGTGGAGGTTACAGCAATGGATCGTATCCTCCACAAGGTCGAGGTGCACCAAATGGCGCCGGTCCTAGAGGACCTGGCGGTGGCTATGGTGTTGGACCACCTAACTACTCACAAGGTGGTGGTCAGTACGGTGGCTCTGGAAGAGGACAGAACCCAATGGGTGGTGCTAGAAACCAACAATATGGTTGGCAACAGTAAAGGAAGCTCAAAGACTCTCATATTGTGTGGTCTTGGCTTGATGTCTTGGAGGCAATTGTGATTCTAGTAATGAAGGCTTATCTTCGAGAAACAGAATCTATTTCCATTTGTTTTCCCTGTCTTTATGGCAATTGCCCAAACATTATGTGATGTTGATGAAATGGACAGTGATTATGTATGTTTAGTAGGTCCTTTTACACGACCAAGCTTTATATATCAGAACACAACAATCCAAATTGGAATTTTAAAATCTTATTAATTTTCTTGAAATCAATTGTTCCACAAACTATATGGTTTTGTAAAAGGGGAAAAAAGCTTCAGAGTAAACTCTTCTCAGAAGTAACTTCGGCAGTAAGGAGCCAATAAGGAGCTATATGATAGGCCCAGCCCAAATATTGATCACAAGGAATAAAACATAGTCCAAAGACATTGATTAGTGCTATTTTGTGTTTTATCACTTGTGGTTTTTTGTTTTCTTAAATATCTGAACATTATTCTTTTTTTTTATAACATTTTTTGGTCGACTATCAAAATCAGTTTACAAATACACGATAGGAAGTTATTGATATGATACATAATTAGTTGTATAAACGGTAATAAAATGAGACTTTTTTTTTTAATAACTTGGTCGGATGATCTATTATTTATCTTCTTCGTATTTGACTTTAAGCTAATGTGATCTTCATTATTTGCTTTTATATAATGGTTGAAACTCCAAAATCTTATTTTGCAAGACAAACTGCTTTATTTTTCACTCACGGGTTCTTTCGAGTTTTGTTGTGTCGTTATAGGTTGGTGATAGCTAAAGCTTGAAAATCGTACGCGGTTAATTAAGACGAATCCGAGCGCTTGTTCATTGTTACAATGACAAACCTTACAGAAAGCACGTGCGCACGTGACTCCTAAATCTCTTCTTCCTATATATTCTCTTTGTCGCTCTTTGCTCTCCTTGCGACGTTGCGTGTGTGTGAAAGTGAAACGAAACTCCTTTTTTTTTTTGTTAAGGACCAAACTCCTTCTTAAATTTATAAATGTAAGAATTTTTATGGACGTGAGGTGCTTTATTACTGATTGTCTGATAATGAATAGTTAATTGCGTTGATTAAAAGTTGGAAGCATCAGTACTTTTCTCCTACTATACCTGCCAAAATACAATATTTAAAAGTCGATTTTTAAAATTTACCATTATAGCTACTATATTTTTAAATTTAATTTTCGTTCTTGAGTTCATCTACTATATTTTTAAAATTTAATCTTCGTTCTTGGGTTCGAATCTCCATCGAAGAAAAAGTGATTTATGTTTAACAAATATAACATCAAAAAAAAAAAAAATCAACAGTTGATCTTGATCAAGAAAGATTACGAGCATAAGGTTAAGTGTTTTTTTATTGTTAATTTGAACAAACTTTCTTCCATTTTAGGGTTCGGACCGTGCAATAGGCTTTGGAAAATGGGAAATCAAAATTTTCGATGAATAAACGAGTTGTTAATATCTAAAATTAGATTAATTGACAATGTTCTAAGTTGTAGCTGCTAACAAAAATGAGACTAGTTAAATTCTATATATTATTGTGATATTTTTATGTATCAAGAAATGGTAATTGTTGGTTTTGACTCTTTCCGAATATTCTAGTGATACATCCAATTATAAAAACAAAACATAAATTATAAAATAAG
Organism: Kernera saxatilis; assembly: GCA_900406395.1. NCBI lineage: Eukaryota > Viridiplantae > Streptophyta > Magnoliopsida > Brassicales > Brassicaceae > Kernera > Kernera saxatilis. The sequence goes on from OVAY01003343.1 coordinate 5,468, forward strand.
AAGAGGATTACACCATAAGAGATGCAAGCTGCTTAGAGAGATTGAAGAGAAGAACTAAGAAGAAAAAGCCAGTGGAATTAGATTACGTACACATATATACACATCGATAAACAATCATAAAATAAGAGAGATATGGTGGGATCGAGAGGTGAAAGAGACACATATCAACATCAACATCATGATCATCAAAGTAATCATCATCAACATCAAAGGAGCAAAGAAGCAGTTGGGATGGTGGCCTTACAGTACACGAGGCTCTTCGAACCGTTTGTCTTAATACTGACTGGACCTACTCTGTCTTCTGGTCCATTAGGCCTTGCTCTTACGTCTCTCTCTCTCTCAAACGCAAACATCGAAACGATGTCGTCTTTTGTCACGCAGGAGAGCTAGAGCCTTAGAGGCGGTACCAGCTGCACGATGACAACGGAAGTTTGTGAGTTTAATAATTATTTTTTATAATTTGTTAAGTTTATTATATTTCGACTTCGGTTATTCAAGTGCTCGAATTTTCTTGATCAGAAGTAAAAATATCGTCATTTCTTCTTGGCATGATGAAGAAAAATAAACGTCAACGTACTATGTTGAACTTAGTCTTCTTATTGAACCATAATGAAGAAATTATTTCTCTTCTTTTCGTTCGACTAGCAACAAATAAAACGAAACGTAATTTTCCGACGAGTCAGAATTGCTAGGACCGTGCACAGACTAACAAAGGCTTAAGGCGAATTAAAAAAAAAAAAAAAAAAAANAAAAAAAAAAAAAATAGAGAAATTTAGTACACACTAGATTTTCATCAACAAACATTCAACCCTAACGAAAAGTAGAAAAGCCGGAAAGCAAGCATGAAAAGTATACGTGTTTCACTTGTCTCGGCTACATTTTATATGAAATGTTAAAAGAGTTGTGATTTGGATATCAGCTGTTAAAATGGTTTTTATTCAAAATGTTCATGTGTTGAAGAAAAAGAAAGCAGCGAATCTGGAGATGAAACCGACAATATAAGGCATAGCGCCATAATGGTTGAGATGTTTGAAGATGGAGGAGATTTCCGATTAAGGTTGGATGTGGTGTAAAGAGTAGTATGATAATACAAGTTTGCGTCTGATTAATCTAACCTTTTAGCTAGGTGTTGTTACTTTTGAAGATTCTTAAGTACATTTTGGTGACACCGGAGCATGCAACTAACATCATAGGACCAAACCAACTACAAGATGTCGAGTTAGGCTTTTGAACTAAAATTTTATGGGTTTCGTCTTTATTCATAAGTTAGCACCATCACAGTTTACAAATAACCGTACGAGTACCGGATCTCAACCCCACGCACTACATCTCACAATTAAATTGATCAACTGCCTCTTCTATCATACTAAAATCGGATTTTAAACCACACGCACTCCATACGTTTGCGTTATTTGAGTTAGGTTCAATTATGTCAGAGGAATAGACGACTGCAAATAACAAAACTTATAAACTAGGAGAATTTATGGAATTAAAAGTACATTGAAGAAGAAAACAACAAAGTTACTTGAATAAATAAAAGGCAAGTGCAGCAAAAGAGACTGAAGGGAGAGAAACAGAGGACAAACGAGTGTTACTGAGTTTTGCTTGAGGAGCTTTTGTGAAGAAGAAGCAAAACGACTTGTCTCTCTCTCTCTCTCTCTCTAATTGTAGACCATGTACTTGGGAGTTGCACTGAACTTTTGATAACCTTTAATGACTTTGTTCACTGCGTCCAGAAAGTCTTTCTCTGTCACAGTCTTTCTCCTAGCTCTGATTGCATACATACCAGCTTCAGTGCACACACTTCTGATATCAGCTCCTGCAAACAAAATAACAAAACCCAAAGTCAGAACAAATCTTACGAGAGAGACCGAAAAAAAGAAGAAGTTGATGGTTGGGATCATTACCGGTTGAGTTTGGGCAGAGGCGAGCAAGGAGTTCAAAACGGATGTCTCTCTCGCAGTTCATGGTTCTCGTGTGAATCTTGAAGATCTGTGTTCTGCTCTCCAGATCAGGAAGACCAAACTCAACCTTACGGTCAAGACGTCCAGGACGTAACAGAGCAGGGTCCAGAGTATCAGGCCTGGAATACAGAGTAAATACAGAAATAACCAATGAGCCAAAGCGGTACAATTGTCTTGTGTAGTTTACTTAAGGCTGGTGATGGGATTGTGGACTGACCTGTTTGTTGCCATAAGAACCTTGATGTTACCACGTGCGTCGAACCCATCAAGCTGATTCACAATCTCAAGCATAGTACGCTGGACTTCGTTATCACCACCTACACCGTCATCAAATCTTGCACCACCAATCGCGTCAACTTCATCAAAGAACACAATGCAAGCTTTTTTGGACCGTGCCATCTGGAAACCAAGTATTACACAATTTCAGCCTTAGCTAGACAAAACTAGGATAGCCAAAAAAATAGGTTGGACAATTAATTACCTGAAACAGTTCACGGACCATCCTAGCTCCTTCACCGACATACTTCTGGACAAGCTCACTGCCAATAACCCTGATAAAGCAAGCATCGGTTCTGTTGGCCACAGCTCTAGCCAGAAGGGTTTTACCGGTACCAGGAGGACCGTAGCAGAGAACACCCTTGGGAGGATCTATTCCAAGCTTCACGAATTTCTCTGGATGAAGCATAGGCAGTTCAACGACCTACAATCAACAAAAGACAACGAAACTTTTAACAATTTTCTTTTCTTCCTAGAAAATGCCATACGACAAGAGTAAGTTTATAACTTTAGGTAACGAGAGAAGATAAGGACACGGGATAGTAACAAAGTTCAACATACCTCTCGCATCTTCTCAATCTGCTCCTTGCAGCCACCAACATCATTGTAGGTTACATCAGGTTTTTCTTCGACGGTCATCATGGTCACACTAGGATCGATTTTTGGAGGAAGAGGAATCTGTATCTGATATTTATTCCTATCAACTCTGCAAATACAAATCAAAGACACAACGTTTGTTGCAAGTTATCATCCATATGAGAAATTTACAGCGATAAAAGGGGTAGGTTGAACTGAAGCACCAAGAAAAATATACATAGAAGATAGAGGGAACTGATAATTAAACCAGAGAAAATCTCAGTTTATAAGCAGGAAACATACCCCACTCGCATGCCTTCTTCAATGTCAGTGGGAGAAACTTTATCGCCAAGACCAACGACAAACTGCAGTTAAGAATAAAAACAAAACCAGTTATAACCAAAAATCGAATGGCTACACATAATTGATTATGTAGAAACATGCTCAGGAATTCAATGTACCTTAGCAATCTGTTTGACATTGATTACGTACTTGGCATCCTCAGTGTTAGGACTAATAATCTTTGTGCATCTCGCAACCTGGATAGGCACTTTTTTAGTTTAATTTGTTTTTCAGTGAAGAAGAAATATGAGAGAAGTGTTGAAAGAAAGAAGGTATACCTGCAGAGGTTGCTCCTCTTGCATCATCTGTTTGTCAGAGACGAGATCCCATTGACTGGGAGGAGCTAAACCAGTATCAGACTCCTTGATACCTGCAATGAAAAGCTCATCAAGGTTTCCATATAAGTAACCAATTAGTCAATTCTGTAAACACAAGTCACTAATCGAAGTAAGCCCAGCAAGAAAGAGTGCGCACATACCACAGAGATCGTTGATCTTCTTGGCGAGCTCCTTGATTTCTTTCTCTACTTTCTTTATAGGTGCAGAGTAAGGCCCTAACCCCTGCAAAAGAATGAGTTTATGAAAGAAAACATATGGAGAGTGAACAGATACAACCAAGCATGACTATGAATGTTGCCACGCCAGACTACTCATATGGATTGTTAGCGTTCTAGGTAGGAAAAACACAAAACTGAAACTAAATACACCAAATCTAGCTCGAATCACACAGGACGAAACCATCAATTTTTTTCAGCATAGAGACGAAACCTAGCAAACAGTTTCATGAAGAACCCTCCTTCGGTAGCAAATTCAACTAACATGGACTCGCCTAAAACTGGATCCGAAATCCCCGATGACCCAGAAGAGTAAAAATCTAAGAGGGGACGCTTACGTAAGTCTTGAGGAGAGCGATATCATCTTCGTCAAGCGGGCGGGGATTCTTCTCGTCTCTGATCTCATCTTCAATATCTCTCACCATTTTTGCCGGACTTGGATTATCGGAGATTTGAGATTCAAAGGATCAAATCAATTTTTTGTCTTGCCGGAGGAGGAAAGGCACCTCTATTTCCGATTGCTCTAGTAATATTGGCACTGGTAAACTGGGCCTTTAAAGCTCGGCCCATATATCAGGACAGACTCCACACGTGCCGCTCATACGCATATACTCGAATTTTCTATTTTTTTTTCCCATTTTTCCCGTCTGAAATACTTTTGATTACAAATTATGAGAGCAACTACAAAAACAATTCTATAACGGACGATTCTCACCGCTCCATGAGGACCTACGACCACGATGCATTACTCTAAAGATTTTCTATAAGTTTATCTTCACTAAACTGTAAAAATTGCATTTTTTAAGAAGTGAACCCCGAAACTTTCTTATGTATCAACCATTAGATGAAGGGAGCTTCTACAGTTTTCCATTTTCTTTAAATCTCATTTTTTGGGTTTCGTTTCCTTTTTCTCCGATTGTAATGATTTGAGGTTTATATAAAACCTCTCGTATATCGAGATACACAACCCTTCAATGCAATGCAATTTTTAAAGTGACAAAACAAGTGCTGCCAAATAGAAACAAAGGACAAACGAGTGTGACTGAGTTTGCTTAAGGAGCTTTTGTGAAGACGCAAAACGACTTCTCTCTAATTGTAGACCATGTACTTGGGAGTTGCACTGAACTTTTGATAGCCTTTAATGACTTTGTTCACTGCGTCCAGAAAGTCTTTCTCTGTCACAGTCTTTCTCCTTGCTCTGATTGCATACATACCAGCTTCAGTGCACACACTTCTGATATCGGCTCCTGCCAAAAAAATACATTAACAAAACCACAAGTCAGAACAAATCTCAAGAGAGAGACCCACAAAAAAAGAAGAGGCATGAGAGCTTTTTGATGGTTGTGATCATTACCGGTTGAGTTTGGGCAGAGGCGAGCAAGGAGTTCAAAACGGATGTCTCTCTCGCAGTTCATGGTTCTCGTGTGAATCTTGAAGATCTGTGTTCTGCTCTCCAGATCAGGAAGACCAAACTCGACCTTACGATCAAGACGTCCAGGACGTAAAAGAGCAGGGTCCAGAGTATCAGGCCTGGAATATAGAGTAAATACAGAAATAACCAATGAGGCAAACGGTATAATTGTCTACTTAAGGCTGGTGATGGGATTGTGGACTGACCTGTTTGTTGCCATAAGAACCTTGATGTTACCACGTGCGTCGAACCCATCAAGCTGATTCACAATCTCAAGCATAGTACGCTGGACTTCGTTATCACCACCTACACCGTCATCAAATCTTGCACCACCGATGGCGTCAACTTCATCAAAGAACACAATGCAAGCTTTTTTGGACCGTGCCATCTGGAAACCAAGTATTACACAATTTCAGAACAAAATATAGCAGCCTTAGCTAGGACAAAACTCAGATAGCAGAAAGGAGGTTTGACAATTTAATAATTACCTGAAACAACTCACGAACCATCCTAGCTCCTTCACCAACATACTTCTGAACAAGCTCACTGCCAATAACCCTGATAAAGCAAGCATCGGTTCTATTGGCCACAGCTCTAGCCAAAAGGGTTTTACCGGTACCAGGAGGACCATAGCAGAGAACACCCTTGGGAGGATCTATTCCAAGCTTCACGAATTTTTCTGGATGAAGCATTGGCAGTTCAACGACCTACAATCAACAAAGACAACAAAAGTTTTAACAATTATTTTCCTTGAAAAACTATACCACAACAGTAAGTTCATAACTCTAGGTAACAAGAGAAGATAAGGACACGGGGTAATAACAATGTCCAACATACCTCTCGCATCTTCTCAATCTGTTCCTTGCAGCCACCAACATCATTGTAGGTTACATCAGGTTTCTCTTCGACAGTCATCATGGTCACACTGGGATCGATTTTTGGGGGTAGAGGAATCTGTATCTGATATTTATTCCTATCAACTCTGCAAATACAAATCAAAGAACGGGGTATGTTGCAACAAGAAAATGTAGAGAGATAAAACGGGTTTAACTGAAGCAGCAAGAAAATGTACATAGATGACAGAGGGAACTGATAACTAAACCAGAGACAATCTCAGGTCATAAACAGGAAACATACCCC
>OVAY01003344.1:0-11726 GCA_900406395.1 Kernera saxatilis
GAGTTGGAGTAGGTGCACCAACCCCAGATATCATTACACATGAACACGACCGTTCACACTTTCTAGAATGTCATAGCTCCTCCATATATATAATAATGTCTACATGACTACATACATCAACCCATAAAATGCAATTTTAGCCACAAAACCTAACCAAACTCATCCTCTTCACCATGGCTACTTTTCTCTCCTTCTTTCTTCTCTCTTCTCTAACCCTAGCTCTAGCACTAAATAAGGTCTCAGGAGAAACCCTCGAACGTGATTTCTTGCTTCACAAAAAAGAGTATAATTGTTATGTTTTGCACTATTGATTCTTCCTTTTTTTTTAGTTTATTATTTATTTTGTTTAGTATGGTTTTTCCCTCTTCATATAGTTTCTGTCACTATAACTAATATTCCTAGATGCATGCGTGTATTTCGTTTTTACTTTCTTTTCTTCTACCAAGTCATTATACTAGATCAAACAAGAGACCCTTTAAAGAGTAGACATACAATCCCAGTCTTGTAAGACTCATAAAATCTAAATAAAACATTCTCTCGTCCACTTAGCTTCATTGGCTCCTCTGGTCTGGAACAGAGCTGTGATACCTAAACATGCCACCATTGTCTGGCTCTGGCTGTTTGTTGTTAATAGAAATCCTCATAACCGAGAAAAAATATATAAAATTAAACAATAGTTGATACATTTTCTATTTGTAAATAATACTGGAATTAGTACATGTTTATGTTAAATAGCATTCGGTTTATATTGCTATCAAAATTATGTTCATTTTTCAATCGGAATAAGATCATTGTTGTTTGTATTAAAAAGACTTTACATATATTATTTATTTTATTATATTCCCTTATTACAATATTATTACTTCTTTTTTTTTCAAGTTGTGTAAATATAATTTCATATGTACAAAAAGATACATCTGAATATTGGGAACTGATGGTTGTTCTGTATTTACTCAACTCCATATCTCTCTGTCTGAAACATAGAATCCATTATTATTCTTGTCTGAACTGAGTCTCCACTTCTCAAGACTACAATCTGACAAATTGTAATAACATCCATGAATCTTGACTTCACCTTTCTTTATTCTATCTCTTATCCATGGATAAGTTATCAAGTTCATCACAGAATCCTTTATAGATTCCTGCCCAAACACATAAAAATACACACACCCACACAGAAATCAGCTTGAAATAGAAGAGATCTGAAATAATAGAGAAGATGTTTGGAGTTAGTTACCTTCTCACAGTTTCTGCATTGTTCATCAAAGCTTAAGTGTGATGAAGCTGCTTGTGTCCTTAACTTAGCAGCTTTCCCATTCATAACCCATCTCTCTACTAAACTATACTTACAAAATTTGTTGCAACAATTAGGAACAATTTGAGGAGCTTTTGAGTTAAATGAAGTTGATTATATCTCTACCTAGAGTGTTGTTCTTGGTGGTTTTGATGGCTCATAAGCGCTGCGATTCCTCCACAATTGCTATGACCCATTACTATAATGTTCTCAACCTATGCATAAGCAACATTAGACATACATTCTTTTGCCACAATTTTCACTTCTTTATACGTTTAAGCTTACCTGAAGAGTACTGACTGCAAATTCAAGAGCTGAGTTCGTCTCTGTTGGCCCGTTCTTTCGAAAATAGAGGAAAACATCAAAAGGGTTTTAGAGGTTTTCTTGATGAAAAAATTGTAAAGACAAAAGGAGAAGTGTGAAATGCACCTGAATCGGAGTGATGAGATTGGCGACATTTCGGATAGTAAAAGCTTCACCTGGTTGAAATCCTAGTACATAAGATGGACACACCCTTGAATCTGCACATCCTATCACCATAACCTTTTTTCTTTTCCTTGTTAGTTTGGTTTAAACCGCGATAACTTCTCCAACAATTAGGCTCATAATCTGCTATCTCGGAGTCGGTTAAAGTTTAGAGAAAGAAATGATGCTCACCTTTGGTGATTGAGCTATGGCCAAGGCTTGAAACTTGTCAATCTCTGGACTGATTTTTGGATTTCACCCATCAATTCAAAGTGAATCAGAGAAGAACAGAGCAAAACAATTCTTTAGGTTATGAATCAAGAACATGAGTATCTTTACTTACAGATATTTTTGTCTCTTGAAGCTCAGAAATCTTTGTCTCATCTCACCCAGAAAATCATATTTTGTCTCTATTTCTCTGTTTCGCTCCATAAACTCATCTCTAATTCCCAATTCTTGAACCATGTTCGTCCTCCTACGATACCAAAAAAACAGAGTAATCTCTATCTTTATTCTTTGATTCGCATAGTTTGCTTTAGCTTTTTTTTTTCTCCAATTGGTAAAAGGTATTAAATTGCAAAGATTCTAGCTTTATGAAAAAACGCAACTTTAAAGAACAAAGATCAAGCTTGATCTTATCACCTGGGTAGTAATCTTATTGCTTTTGCTTCACCAAGCTGAAACCAATCCGATCCCGTTTGTTGCAGCTTCAACAAATAAAATTGACAAATTTGGAATAGTTTAAATAATAATCAGGTTTGAAGTTATGTAATTAAGAAGATGAAGATCAAGATGTGTGACTCACTCTGTGAAGACAACCATTGTTATGAATTGATGTTGCAGAGACTAAGCGACGAACTCTACCACCTGAACATGGAGGTGAAAACGATGACGTTTAGAGAAATAATTTCAGCTAAAACTGTGATCAGATGTTAAAACTCACATAGTGTAAACGCCATTTTTGTGGAACTGTCTTATTCTGTTTTTGCAGAAGTCTTTGATCTTTACTATTATAGTATCTTTTAGGTATTTGTTTGTGTATTATTCATTCTTCATTAATAGTACAAAATGATTCCTCTTTTGGATTAATAACATTATCGAGGGAAAAAAACGAAAGAGAAATTAAAGAAATAGTGATACAAGTTTAAATTATATTTCGTTAACAATAAAAAAGAACTTAAATATGAATTTGTATTACTAAATCCATCTTTTCATTTCAAGAAAGGAGAAGTAAGAGAGGAAGAAGAAAGACAAAAGTGTTCTTATTATTATTTCTTTTTCAAAAAAAAAAAAAAAANATTTCTTTTTCAAAAAAAAAAAAAAAAGAAGAAAGCCAAAAGAGGTGGCAAATGCTTATCCATAGAAGAAGAAAAGTTACGCACGAGATACGTCTCATTGCCTGGTCACATGTCATATCCACTTGCCAATAATCCAATCCCATTCATTTCTAAGAGAAAAAAAATAATATTATTTATTTCAAACCATTAAAAAACTTTATGTAATATGGTAATATGGTATAATACATCCGTATGCAAACTGTCGTCTCATCCAAATTTAAATTCGTATAATTATATGTGATTTTGCCATTTTGGATAAATGATGAGAGTGTATCTGCAGAGTACCAATCAAAATTTGTGGCCATTTTCTTAGATTCTTTTAAAATATATCATAGAAATGTTGACCAACACTCATATAAATGTTGACCAACACTCATTATATCACTTCTTCAAAAATATTGTGGCAATAAAAACTGTTATATGGGCCATGTTTACCATTGACTCGGACCTGTCAATGTAGGTTGTTAATAAAAAAAATACTAAAAACCAATCCTATAAATTATTTAGAAAATGATTTTTTTTCCGTCTAAGAAGATTTAAAAATGATTTAAAAATGAAAAAATTTGATAAAACCCTGACAAAAAAAAAAAAAACCAAATCAAATCTATAAAAATTAACTGAATCAAAAACTAATCCAAGCATATCGTTGAAAAAAAACATCGTTAAAATCCACAAAAATGTGATGTAAAGCCAAACTTCTGAATCAGTCCTAGCGTTGAACTAACAAGGGAGTAGTAGAGGACAACATATAGAATAATCATATAAACCCTTAAGAACCCATTAAAAAAGCTTAAAGTCTTCTGTCAAAATCTCCTTGAACAATGCGTTTAATTAAATAACAAAGATATGAAAGGATTCTTCCAATTGATTTCCCACACATAATGTCATCAAAGTCATTGACTTAAGGATAGTTACAACTTACAAGTTTAGAGGAGTTCTAATGTGTTGTTGAAACTACAAAGTCTCTTCCTTTTTTTGTTGGGTTTTCTCTAAAAAAATGTTGATCTTCTCTATACCGCAGTTTCTCTTCCCAACATTGGTTATGGTAGTATTACTACAGATGCATGGGTATAGAAGTTGCATCGAGGAGGAAAGGATGGGATTGTTAGAGCTCAATGCCTATGTAAACTCCGAGTCCCCGTATGATTGGCCTAATGGCACGGACAGCGACTGTTGCGGATGGGAAAGAGTCAAGTGTGATCTTACAAGCGGACGTGTGATCGGCCTCTTCTTGAATTTTACATACACCGCTCGTCCCCTACTAAATCTCTCACTGTTCTATCCTTTTGAAGAATTAAAGACTCTAGACTTAAATTATTTTGGATGTACAGGCTGGTTCGACGATATCCATGGTATATATTTTAGCTTCGTCTTTTTTTTCTTTGTGGCTTAACTTCGTGATAGACACTAGCTTGTGCGATGTTGATTAAGGGTCTTTGACCAGATAATTAGTTGAGACTTGGGAGCCTTTCGGTTTAGGGAGATATTAATTAGAGACAAACTCTAAACAGTTTATATAGTTTTTATTTTTTGGTTCTTGATATTCAAGTATTGTTCTTCATTTCTTGAGAAATAATGAGATTTGTTTTTTTTTGGTAGGTTATAAGAGCCTTGGGAGATTAAAAAAACTTGAGATCCTGGATCTTGGTAACAACGAAGTCAATAATAACAGTGTCTTACCCTTTTTAAATGCTGCTTCATCGCTTAAAACTTTGATTCTTCATGAAAACTCTATAGAAGGTACCTTTCCGATGGAAGGTAAGTCCACTTTCCACTTTCCGGTTTTAATAAGCTGTAGATATACTCTACCTATTTGGCTATTTCTAAAAAATGTTTTTTTTTAGAATTTTGACACCAACTAAGAATCAGTTATTGTTAATCTATAAATGCAATATTTTATATTTTAAACACTTTCTCATAATTGTAAACCAATAGTAATTCAATAAGTTTAAATATTTCCAATTAATATTTATCAAAATTTACAAAGTACTGGATCAATATTTTAGAACATCAATATTTTATTGAAAACAAAAATTTAGAAAATCAATAGTTTGAGTTATAACTAGTTGTAGAATGATATTATTAGACTACTAGTATTAAAACATAAACTCAGTTTTTCGTATTCTTATTATCGTGCAGAACTAAAAGACTTGAGAAATCTAGAAGTACTGGATCTAAGCGAGAACATGTTCATTGGTCCTGTGCCAGGTAAAGGTAGCAAAGTTTTTTCTTTAGCTCTCATTATATTTTATGGACCCTATCAACATTGTTTCCCCACAAAATAGATATTCCTTTTGTTAATGAAATTTGTTTGTTCACAAAATTATACGTGTAAACATAAGAAACTCTAACGATCGCTTTCACTTGCCTTATCGCAGGCTTAGCGGATTTGCACAAGCTCCAAGCTTTGGATTTAAGTGATAATAAATTTTCTGGATCATTGGAAAAGCAAGGTATGTTGAAGCAAATCAAAATTTTAAAATTTTGTTGTGATGAGTTTTATGGGAGGCTATTAACCATAATGACACGCAGGTTCTTGATAACATAAATGGATTTAAGTTTTAAGAAAATAAAGTTTCTAATCTTCTTGTGTCTTTGCTTGTCATTGTTGTAGGACTTTGTCAATTGAAAAATTTACGGGAGCTTGATCTGAGTAGGAACGAATTTATAGGTCGACTTCCTAAGTGTTTTGGTAACTTAACCCAACTCCAAGTTCTTGATATCTCTTCAAACCAATTCAACGGGACGATTCCATCTCTTATCACCAATCTTGATGCCCTTAAGTACTTATCTCTCTCAGATAATGTGTTTGAGGGTTTCTTCTCTTTCGATTTAATCGCCAACCTCTCTAAGCTCAAGGTGTTCAAACTTTCATCAAGATCTAGTTTTCTTGAGGTAAAAGCTGAAATATCGTTGCAACCAAGGTTTCAATTGAGCGTCATTGAATTACAAGATTGCAACCTGGAAATGGTTCCTAGCTTTCTTCAACACCAGAAAGTTTTGCGTCTAATTAATCTCTCCAACAACAAGTTGACTGGAATATCTCCATCTTGGTTCCTTGAAAACTATCCAAAACTTCAGGTTTTGCTTTTACAGAAAAACTCATTCACCATCTTTCAGCTTCCAAGACATCTGGTCCATAGTTTGCACATTTTGGATGTATCAATTAACAAGTTTGATGAACGACTTCCAGAGAACATCGGACATGTACTTCCAAATATTCGTCACTTGAATCTTTCGAATAATGGGTTTCATGGGAGTTTGCCATCTTCATTCGGTGAGATGAAAATGATAGATTTCTTGGACCTATCTCATAATAACTTCTCTGGCAGTCTACCAAAGAAATTTATCGTCAATTGTTCTTCTTTGGGTATTTTGAAGCTTTCATACAACAAATTTAGTGGTCAAATTTTCTCAAAGCCAGCAAAGCTTCAGTCATTGATGGTGTTGATTGCGGATAACAATCTATTTACCAGGATCGGAGATGGGTTGCGTCATTCAACGGGTTTGAGATTTCTTGACTTGTCAAATAACTCTCTACAAGGTGTCATCCCAAGTTGGTTTAGAGGCTTTGATTTCTTGTATCTTTCAGTTTCAGATAATCTCCTTGAAGGTACAATACCAAGCACCCTCTTTAACATATCCACAATAAAACTTTTGGACCTCTCTAGAAACAAGTTTTCGGGGAGCTTGCCTTCACACTTTAATGGCCGGGACATGGGTCTGTTATACCTCCATGATAATGAGTTTAGTGGGCTGGTTCCAAGTACATTGCTTGAAAATGTCATGCTACTTGATCTGCGAAATAACAAATTATCCGGGACGATCCCACGCTTTGTCAACAACCGGTATGTTCTTTATCTTTTGTTGAGGGGCAACGCATTAACGGGTCATATTCCTACTAGTCTTTGTTATCTAAAGAGCATCAAGGTTTTGGATCTTGCGAACAACAAATTGAGCGGGTCCATACCTTCATGTTTCAACAATATATCATTTGGACGGACCTTAGACTATGAGATAGTTCCTGATCGTGATGATTCATTTGGCATTGCTAATGCTAATGAAAAAGAGGTGTATTCGAGGTCCTTTGTTTCTAGGTCCTTGGATTTACCACGTGAGCTTGATCTAGATTACTCAGGCTATTTGGACTTCTCAGTCGAATTTGCATCGAAGAGAAGGTATGATTCTTACACTGGACAAAGCTTTTACTTCATGTTTGGATTGGATTTTTCAAGTAATGAACTTAGTGGTGAAATCCCGAGAGAGCTAGGAGATTTTCAGAGAATACGTTCGTTGAATCTGTCTCACAATTCTTTGTCAAGCCTAGTACCTGCAAGCTTTGCCAAGCTAACGGATATAGAGAGCATTGATCTTTCGTTTAACATGTTGCATGGAACGATACCTCATGATCTAACCAAGTTAGACTATTTGGTTGTATTCAATGTGTCATACAACAACATGTCAGGCTCTATTCCGAATCAAGGAAAGTTTTTAAGCTTAGATGAAACCAATTACATTGGTAATCCTTTTCTTTGTGGCTCACCTCTAAATAGAAGTTGCGATGATAACAACACTACCGGTTTCAAGGAAACAGATTCTCACAGCGATGATGGAACAATAGTCGAAATGGAGACTTTTTATTGGAGCCTCACTGCTACATACGGCGTGACATGGATGGCGTTTATTGTGTTTGTTTGCTTTGATTCACCTTGGCGTCGCGCTTGGTTTCGCCTTGTTGATGCTTTTATCAATTCTTTGAAATGTGTTTGATTTGGTGTATTTTGTTTGATAAGTAATTTATTTGGTGTATTAAACTACATTTCATGTTGTTTCATTTTGTAAAATCTTCAATTTTGTATGTTATGCACTATTTGGTATCTCTTTTTGTAAGTGTTTTCCGTTGGATTTAACTAGTCTTTTGCTAACAAGAAAAACCTCATACTAGTCGCTCAAAATAAGCTAATTTTGGGTTTTGAGACAATGGTGATCATTATGTAGACATGAAATGGCACAAATCTTCTATGCTTATTTCTCCATTGGCGTTTGTTACTTTCAGAAAATGCAATAAATTTCTTGGAACACATTTTTTTTTGTACTTCTTCTCTTCACCGGGCTCAGTGACCACCCAACATAAAACTGTTGAACCCATAAAAGAAGGAAAAGTCATAGTCTTCTGCCAAAATCTCCTTGAAGAATAAAAGAGAAAGAATTAAAGATACTAAAAGGATTCCATAAAAAGATGCATAATGTCATCAATATTCTTAACAAGTCATTGACATCAACTATTCTATATCGTTTCCTCTCTCAAAAATGATGGAAGAATTTCAGGTGGTTGCATTTAGGAAGATCACCAATGTACTCTATTTTTATATGTTTTTATCATTTTTTTTTTTTAGTCTTTTAACGAGTTAAAGTGTCTTTTTAAGAGTCTTGTATTCTTTTATTGAGTCTTTACAGGTTGTAGGTTACTTTAGAAGAAAATGAATAATTTTAGGTACAAACGATCATATGAAGATGCATAATCATATAGAGATATCAAAAGTTTGGCATTTCTTGAAAGGGTTCTGATATATGAGATGTTTAAGCTGAACCAAATATGGGAGTCGTGAGTGGGCTCGAGCGTAAATGTCTATCGCCAGTTTTTTTTTTTTGTCAACAACTTATAACTTACAACGGTATAGAAATCCAAACCAGAGGAAACAAGTTTATATATAAAACATCATAAGGATAAATTTGTGTGAATCATGGTCTAAAAAAATAACATAAATTAATAAAAAAAAATATCCTAAAATACCGCTAAAATAATTTTTTTTTTTCAAAAATACCATCACAAGTTTTTTTTTCAAAACATACTACTTATACTTTTCTTTTTTTTAAAAAAAAACCCCAAACAATAAAATTGATTTTTCAAGGTTTATAATTTAAATGTTTGGGTTTGGGTTTTGTATTTTGGGTTTAGCATTTGGTTTTTAGGATTTAGAGTTTAGTTTTGAGGGTTTAAAGTTTAGTTTTGGTTTTTGGTATATTTTTGGAAAGAAAACTTTTAGTAATGTTTTTAGAAAAAAAAATTTAGCGATTTTATTTTTTAAATAAAAAGTTATTTTAGTGGTATTTTTGAGAATTTTCCAATTAAAATTGCATTACTCATTTTTGCTAAAGTTAAAAAAGAATTAATCTAATTTATGTTATTTTATTTTCATTTTTACTGCCTAATTGACAAAAAGCGTAACAACTTATTTCGGATAACTTTTCTATAGTATAACAAAATATATATTTGGAAAACTTCAAAATACACACATATATATATACATTGTAGTCTTCTGCCAGAACAAATATATAAACCGCTAAACCAATAAAAAAGCTCCAAGTCTTCTGCCAAAATCTTCTCTAGTATTGTAGAATAGGTCTAATTAACTAAGAAAGAAAATTGAAAGTTTCTGCGTATTGATTTTCTGCACATAATGTCATCAATAGTTTTCTTGACTTGAGGATGAATTAAACTTGGAGGAGTTCTAAAGTCGTCGAACTACAAAGTCTCTTCCTCTCTTTTTTTGCTGGTTTTTCATCGATCAAATGTCGATGTTCTCTTTGTCACAGTTCTTTTGCGCGACATGGGTCATGGTAATGATGATGATCGTATCACTGCAGATGCATGGGTATAGAAGTTGCATCGAGACAGAAAGGAAGGGTTTGCTGGAGCTCAAAGCCTATCTCAACAACTCTCTATGGTCTAATGAAACAGATAGCGACTGTTGCAGATGGGAAAGAGTCAAGTGTGATCTTACAAGCGGGCGTGTGATCAGCCTCTTCTTGGCTCATAAAAATGATCCTCCTTCCCAGCTAAATCTTTCCTTGTTATATCCCTTTGGAGAATTACAGACTCTAAATTTAAGTTTTTACCGGAGTAAAAGCTGGTTCGATGATATCCATGGTATGTCTTTTAAATTAATTTTTGTCATCTTTGTGATCGAACTTCCATCTACACTAGTTCAAAACATAAATCATATATTATACATATACTTGATAAGGATCTACCTGTTTTTAATTTAAATTTAAATTAATTTAATTTAAAATTAGTTATTAATATGATTTTAGAAAATATTCCACCAACTAGTTTAGATTTCGATATAGAATCTCCCGATTATAACAAAAAAAAGTCCCGCTTATTCCCAATTTTCCCAATGCAAATTTTAGGCTTTCTACTTTCGAACAAAATGCATTATAGTATGACGATAAACACACTTTTTATTCAATTGATCTAATGTTGAATAACTTTTAATATTATTTTAAACTCCCACCATCTTCGATCTAATGTTATTTTGAACTTCTAACCCTCATTATTTCTTGGTTGATATTCATGATAGAGAGAGTGACAAAATTAAAAGAATGAAACTATTATTTTCATAATTAAGAAAATTAAGGGTTCGATCTAGTCTTATGTATTTTCATACGTAATTTTTTTTAAAATTCAAATATGTAAAAAAAATAGACTCAATTCAAATAGGAAGAAGAGATGTAAACCAAATTCAAATAGGAAGATGGGAATCGATTCATCAAGTTCAAATAGGAAAAAGACATGTAAACTCAGTTCAAACAGGAAAAGGAGAATCGATTTAACAAGGTATTGGAATTTTTTTTTTGTTGAGATTAGTGCATAAAAACAAATTTGAGAGACTCCAACCTTAATATTTTGAATAATCGACGGATCAAAATAAGATGTGGCAAATAGAACATTTATGAAATAAATATAAATTTAACATTTTTCGTGAAATTGTTTGGAAAATTATTGAAAAATGTAATCACGTTTACTGAAAAATGTCTTACTGAAAAATCTAATATAATCTATTTACTGAAAAATGTCTTAATCACGTTTGAAAAACTATTTTTGACACGTGTCGAAATTTAATATAATCGATTAACTGACATATGTCTCAATCCCGATTGGAAATTTATTTTTGGTATGTATCGAAATCTAATCGACTAATTGACACAAGTCTCAATCCCGTTAATGACAGTTTTGCCACATATCGAATTCTAGTGAGATGCATCAAATTTTATATACTAAGATATATATTCTAAGCTTTATTGATTATTTTGCTTTTTGTAGGTTACAAAAGCCTTGGGAGATTGAAAAAACTTGAGATCCTGGATATTAGTAATAACGGAGTCAATAACAGTGTCTTGCCCTTTTTGAATGCTGCATCATCACTTAAAACTTTGATTCTTCGGCGAGGCTTTAGTGGAGTTACTTTTCCGATTAAAGGTAAGTTATGTTCATTTTCTTGCTTTTAATAACTTGAACAATATCTAGTAGGAGTGCCAATAAAGCCAAAAAACCCCTACATGTTTGCCAAATCCGTATCCTACCGTCCATGTTTGTAAAATTCCCGAACCAAATGGAACAATTCCGAACCAAACCAAAATATTTGAACCTAAATCAAAACCAAATTATAAAACAACCGGAACGATATAGAAATTTATATAGTGAATTATCCGAATCGAATTTGAATTGATCTCAAATTTTATGAAATCGAGCCGAATTAACCGAACTAACTAAAACTTATAAATAGAATAATTATATTATATATATTATAAAAGTTGAGTGTCATTGTTTCTATGTGTGACACGTG
>OVAY01003345.1:0-11725 GCA_900406395.1 Kernera saxatilis
AAATATATATATATATATATATATTAACTTTCTAATTTAATTTGATTTATCATAGTCATGCATATCACAAAATAATACATCGTTTAGAGTTAATATTGAATCATTTGTCAAAGTTTGTTCTATTGGTCACATTAATTAAGTTTAAAATACACTCTTTATGTTTCACACGTAATGGCAATTGAAGATTTTTAATATTTATTTCTAAAAAATATAATTTTGACTGGAAATTTATTACAAAATATATAGTTTCGTTCCTATTAAATATGCAGCATCTAAAGTAGAGAGTTTTTTTTTTTGAAAAAATATAAAGTAGAGAGTATGGGATACATAATAGTGCAACTTGAGAAAAGAGAAAATAATCTAAGACAGATGGAATATTTTAACATATAGTTTTTTTTTGGGTCAAACATATAGTTTTTTTTTTAACATATAGTTTCCTATTTGTAACGTGAGCTTATTATATTATCTACGTTTGGCAGTGATGTTTTTTAATTTAATTGAAAGTGCGCGAGACTTGGTATTTAGCTCTTGGAGGTGCGCGAGATTTGGAATTTAGTTCGAAGACTAAAAAGTTTTTAATACATGAAAACATATTTCAGTATCTCAAATAAAATATCAAAAAAATGAAATGATATTTATCAAATCATATATGATATCAAAGTTTAATTTTATGATTTACAAAATTTTTTTTGGTAATTGTATATTATCAATTGTTATATTTAGCTAAGTTTTAGGGATTTAAATTTGATATTCGGTATCATAATTTTTGCGGACTCACTTATTTTCTCTCTTCGTCTTCTCAATTAATATATAAAGAATTATGTTTGTACACCGTATAGGACAAAAATTTAAGTTTGTGTACATCTAATGCTATATGAAAGTTTTTCAATAGACATATTTTAAACGAAGTCTGTTTACGTAATATCAAACTTTTAACAAATATCAACAAAATTTATCTATAACAAAATTTAAATCGTAATATCAAGTTTTTAATTTAATTTAATTTATTATAGTCACGTATTACACCGAATAATACATGGTTTAGTGTCAATTTAGAATCATTAAGTTTAAAATACACCTCTTTATGTTTCACACATAATGGCATTTTAAGATTGTTAATACTTGTTTTCAAAAAATCTAAATTTTGACTGGAATTTTTTTTACAAATATATAGTTTTATTCCTATTAAATATATACTTTTATTCCTACTAAATATATATGCAGCATACAAAATATAGAGATTGGGATACATAATAGTACCACTTGAGAAATGATATAATAATTTGAGATAGATGAAACATTTTAACATATAGTTTTCTCTTTGTAACGTGAGCTTAATTATTATACTATCCACGTTTGGCAGTAATGTTTTTTTAAGTGAGCTTATTATACTATCCACGTTTAGCAGTAATATGTTTTTTAATTGAAAGTTTGTGATATATGGTATTAGGTCTTGGACTAAGTGCTCACCCTCATCAACTAATGAAAAAATTAACAATAATATTTCTGAAATGAATGATAATTTTCATTTAATTATATTAATTTTTATAACAAAATGTCAACTTCACCATGTGCTTTGGAAATGATATACAATAATTTGATGAAAGAGGCCACCGGCTTAGATCGTTGATAAATAGCACCGCAAGTGCTGAACCATTTTCACCAACAAATACTCCAAACTGTAAATTAAAAAAAGGCAGAGGCAATGAAGTCCGTTTCCATCTTAGCCCTCTTCTTCGTTCTCTTCTTAGTGCTCTTTGGTAAGCCAAAACATTAATAATTATTACATTTTAACATATTCCTTTAATGTTTGGTTATAGTAAGATCTAATAAGTATTGTATGTCGCATGACTTTTGTTGTTCTTGACCTTTTATGTCTCAACTTGTATGTGATACTTATAACTTGTCCGGATCAGAGAATACTATTTGATAACAGCATGCTCGAGAAATGTAACACGAGTGGACATTTGCTTTGTACAGAAACACCAAAGATAAAAGCCAACGATGATGATTGCCTTGAAGAATACATTCCAGGAGGGGCCGATATGCCTACTTCCCTTGCTTGTGGGGCTAGGGTTTTCCCATCACTTTGTTATCGCAATTGCAGGGAATTTAGGGCCGCGAAAGGCGGTAGATGCATAGAAGAAGAGGAACATCCCGAGATTATTAAATGCTTTTGCGACTATTGCAGCAGTGCGCCTTTCCTTCGTTTATATAACCAAATCGGCTAATGCTTAATTACTAGTCTGTTGTCAGAGGCAGACACGCTAATATCTTAAACTTGTGATTTTCCTTGTGTGTAAGAAAAAACTAAGACAAGTCTATGAATAAAATCATATATAATTAAGAAAAGTGTGGTTTGGTTAGCTTCCAAATGTTTTCCATGATTTGGTTACAGATATGTATAGTATCCATAAAGTGGGATTTATCAAGCAATTTCTACTCATGTGTATAGTGCCGATAACATATGAGATGAGTAATGTTTTTCTATATGAGATTGTAGATATGTATATAGTGAAGCTTTTAACAAATGTCAAGAAAATTGATTTATATCAAAATCTAAACCACCATATCAGACTTTTCTAATTTAATGTTAGTTTTTTTATTGTTAAGCATAACACGAAATAGCATATAGTTTAAACTAATAAAGAAATGGGGTTACATAGTAGTGATAACTTGAGAAAATAGAACAATCTAAGATATATGAAATTTCAATATACAAATTTTTATTTGTAACAAAAGTTTATTATATTATCCACATTTGGATGTCATGTATTTTTTTAATTGACGTGAGAATTGGTATTAGACTATTCAGTGTCGTGCCAATGTCTCACTACAAAAAAAAGTTGATTTAAATCACTTAAATTAAATCACTTAACTAAATGATATTATTTTGAATCACTTATGTTTAAATGAGATATATATATATATATATATATATATGATTTAGTATCAATTATAATAACTGATGTTATTATTAATTTATTTAACATCAATTCATTGAATTGATGCTAAATAATTATAATTTGTATCACTTTAACAAAATTGATATTATTATATAAAGTTATATCAATTAAATAAATGATGTAATTATTTTATTTGGTTACATCATTTATTAAATTGATATAAAATTTACATCAATAAATATTTTGATGTTAATAAAAACTAACTATGTGAATTAATTTAATTTGCAAAAACTAATGAAACTATTTTTTTCTTAATATCAATTAAATAAAAACTGATGTTATTTTACTTTAATTTGCATCATTTAAAACATTTGATACTAAATAAAACGCATTTGCATCACTGAAAATATTGATATATATATATATATTAAAAATTTTATTATAAGATATATATTTTATAATGCAGCAAATGAAAGGTGATCCACAATGTTTCAAAAAAAAAAATGTTGAAAAAGAAAGAGTAATATTTAATTTAGAAAATAAAGAAAAAAAATATAATTTGTGTCGAAAAAGGGGAATAAAAAATAACATTTGCAAATATTTTATGATAAAACATATATAATTCTATCATCTATAAAAAAAAAAAGTCATCGAATAGCATTTGCAATTTTTTCCATCTTTAAAATATAATTTATATTCAAATATACCTAAAATCAAGGAACAATTCAGTTATAATAATAAAAGAAAAAAATGTGGGCATCAAGCAAAAATAAATAAAGTCCCACATCGGTTGGAGAAAAAGAACAACAAGAAATTTGTTTCTATATATACTTATACTTGGTTTAGAATTGATGATATTGAACAAATCTCTTTACGAGATTAAGTCCATATGGCAAATAATTTTTTTTTCTTTTGTCAAAATATGGCATATAGTTAAAAATTGATTATTTGATAAAAAAAATAAAGATAATAATATTTAAAATTAATAATTATAAATAATATGATTATTAAAATTACTTTTGATAATGAATTTTAATTATTTATTTAATTTCACATCAGTTTTATTAAGTGATATAAATAATTATAATCAATTATTTTAACTGACACCAATACTAACATTACTTAGATAAATTGATGTAAAAATTAACATCATTTTTTTGCAATTGATACTTATTTATATCGATTATAATAATCGATGTATATATTATAGATATTAACATCAGTTATAAATAAACCGATGCAAATTATTTGCATCACCACTTTCATAGTCACTTATTTAAGTGATATAAAATTTATTTACATCATTTATAACTAATGCAAATAAATAAAATAAATGATGTAAGATAACCTTTTTTTTTGTAGTGTGATCTATATAGGCTTGTGGCAAATTTCAAAAATGTGGCATTCGTATATTCTAACTTTTTTTTACAATAATTTTGTATATTCTAATTTTGAGACACAAAATTTATATTACAAAAAAATGAAATGTGGCATCTAAAAAAAAAAAAATTGAAATTCTCCATTAAAATAAAGGTCTAATTTATTCCATAAAATATTAAGTCATGTGTTTTTCAGAAAAAGAATTCAAATACACTATTTAAAAATAAATATTAAACCTATTTTTTTGAATAAAATGTGGCATTTTAATTCTAAAAAATTTTGTGGCCTAGGGCAAATGCCCAAATGTCTACAACATAAGGCACGGCTGACTATTAGGTCTTGGAGCTGGTGCTCACCCTCATTTTAAAAATTATCTAGTTTATTTAATAAATATTATGTTTATGTACTGTATATTTCAAATTAATACTATAAACATTATAGATATATAATAACATCTAAATCGTATCAAATCTTTTTACTCTAATTTGATTTATTATAGTCACGCATAACACGGAATAGTATATGTAGTTTAGTGCATGTCAATCATTTGTTTAAGTTTATTTTATTGGTCACATTGAGAGACTATCAAATGTCTGCATGTTATGTTTATGAACATTAATAAGACTATAAAGCTGATTTCAACCAAATGTCTTCTTTCGATGCTTGCACAAGCCTATCACTTTGTTTTCGAAATTGTGTGAAACCGTCTAGGGGCGCGAGAAGCGTTAGTTGCACGGTAGACATAGAAGATTTCGACATTAAATGCATTTGCGACTATTGCAGCGAGAACTCGTAGTCACCAAGTTATGCATAACTTTTTTTTTTTTTTTTTTGATAACTCAGGAGTAAATCTCAGGCCTATGGAGAAACCCAGACTAATCCCATGGGGAAGTGCAGCCCACGGATAGATCCTCTCTCCGGATATACAAATGGACCCGAAAACTGGAGCCCATATCCGTGTGGGTGTCCAGAAACAATGTGTTGTAGTTTCACGCAGCAGGTGGATCGAACCTGAAACGTGTTAGCGTCCCAGGCCCGTCCCCTTACCACCTGACCACAAGACCTTGGACTGCATAACTTTTCTTTATCCGTAACTAAATTGGCTAATGCTTAATTAGTAGTTTGCTATCTGTAACCGCGGCCAGAGGCAGACACGCTAATATTTTAAACTTTTGACTTTCCATTAGGTCTTTCCTGGTAAAAAAAGGATTCGACCACCAATGAAACTTGGGAGCAACTTAGACCTAGGCGTGACAAGGTTCCATGGGATCGGGCTGTTTGGTTCCTTCAGAGGGTACCGAAGTTCTCTTTCATCATTTGGTTTAGTTGTTCATGATCTATCGACCTATGTGAGAATGAAGGATTGGGGCATTGTGCAAAGTTGTGGGCTATGCAGCAAACGGGATGAGTCCAGGAATCACTTGTTCTTCGCATGCCCTGACTCTTACATAGTTTGGTCGGATCTTAGTGGGGGGTCTCCTTGGACATCACTCTACTCTTACATAGTTTTTCATTCAGTTCGACTAGTTTTCACCATTTTTTCTTCTCACGTATGTAAATACACATTTTTTGGTTGACTAATAAATTTGGAATTTCACCCAAAAAAAATTATCAACTTGGTAATTTAATTTGATTTATCATAGTCAGGCATAACACAGAACAATACATAGTTTAGTATTAATTTATAATCATTTGTTTAAGTTTATTCTGTTGGTCACATTAAGTTTAAAATACACTCTTTATGTTTCACACGTAATGGCATTTTAAGATTGTTAATATTTGTTTTCGAAAAATATAATTTCTTACTGGAATTGTTTCTTTTACAAAATATATAATTTGTTCGTATTAAATATGCAGCAGATAAAGTAGAGAGTTTGGGATACATAATAGTGGTGCAACTTGAGAAAAGATAATATAATCTAGATAGATGAAATATTTTTAACATATAGTTTTTAATATTATTTTCTGACATATAGTTTTCTATTTGTAACGTGAGATTATTATATTATCCACGTTTGGCAGTAAAAAAATTATTCTACATGAAATAATTAACATTTATATAAAGATAGCTTTTATCAAATGTCAAGAAAATTGATTTATACCAAAATCCAAAACCAAACTATCAAATTTTTATAATTTAATTTAATTTGTTGTAACCATGCATAACGTGGAACAGTACATAGTTTAGTGTTAATTTAGAATCATGTTTTTGAGTTTAAAATACACTATTTTTGTTTCACATATAATGACATTTTAAGATTGTTAATACTTGTTTAGAAAAATCTAAATTTTGACTGGAAGTTTTCTTTACAAATATATATATAGTTTTATTCATAGTAAATATGCAGCATACAAAATATAGCGATTGGGATACATATAGTTTCATCGATGAAATATTTTAACATAAAGTTTTCTATTTGTAACGTGGCTTATTATACTATCCACGTTTGGCAGTAATGTTTTTCTAATTGAAAGTGCGTGAGACTTGGTATTAGGTCTTGGAGTTGGTGCTCACGCTCATTAACTAATGAAAAAGTTAATAATTAACATTTCTGAATTGAAAGATTATTCATTTAATTATAGTGTTTATTAATTTTCTATAACAAAATGTCAACTTCACCATGTGCTTTAGAAATGATATACAATAATTTGATGAAAGAGGCCAACGGCTTAAATCGTTGATAAATAGCACCGCAAGTACTAAATAATTTTCATCAACAAAATACTCCAAAGTGTAAAATTTCAATCAGGCAAAGGCAATGAAGTCTGTTTCCATCTTAGTCCTCTTCTTCGTTCTCTTCTTAGTGTTCTTTGGTAAGCGGCAGTGCCGTGCTTATGCACTTTGAGGCTTGGGGCAAAAATAAAACTGTGGCCTATTTTATTTAACTAAATAATTAATTAAAAAATAAAATATAAACTGAAGAAAAAAATAAAAAGCTACAATACAGAACTAAAAGTTTATATAGTGGAATAAATTATGCTAAGATAAATCAAATTTTAAGGTACAAAATATATTTAAAACAAATTCAACCAATCTAACCAACAAAATATTCAGAATTGTGGCCTAAAAACTAAGTTTTTAATCTGTGGCCTTGGGCAATTGCCCATTATATTTATAAAGAGGCACGGCTCTGGGTAAGCCAAAACATTAATTACTTTTTTTTTTTNTTAACATATTCCTTTATTTTTTTGGTTATTTATATATAGTAAGATCTAATAAACTGTATAGCCGCATGACTTTTCTTGCTCTTAATCTTTTATGTCTCAAACTTCTATGTGATGATCGTACGTAATAGGAAAGTTATAACTTCTCAAAATCAGAGAACAGCATGCTCAAGAGGTGTAACACGATTCGATATTTGCTTTGTTTTGTACAGAAACACCAAAGATAAAAGCCAACGAAGATGATTGCCTTAAAGAATACATTCCAGGCGAAGACGAAATGCCTACTTCCTTGGCTTGCGGGGCTAGGATCTTCCCATCATTTTGCTATCGCAATTGCCAGAAATCTAGGGGCGCGAAAGGCGGTAGATGCACAGGAGGATACGAAGACCCTATTAAATGCTTTTGCGACTTTTGCAGCGAAGACCCTAACCCTCCTGCAGCCATAATCAAATCGGCTAATGCTTAATTAGTAGTCTGCTATCTGTAACCGCAGCCTGAGGCAAACACGCTAATAATTTAAACTTTTGATTTTCTATGAATAAGTCTATGATGAATAAAATCATATAATATAATTAGGAAAAGTGTGGCTTGGTTTGCTTCCGATAAAGAATAATCCGAATGAAATGTTTTCCATTATTACCTTAAATAGCTATTAGTTCTAACTCAAAAGACTCATGGGCCACCATACCCTATTCTTCCTATTTCACTACAAACAAGTAGGGAGTCCTCCTCTTAAGGCTTTCAAAACACAAACTCTTTGGAAAATTTGAGCTCCCTCTTTTTCATTTTTCTCAAAAATCAAAGATTGAACGACAAATTCTCTGTGAAACCCTCTTTAAATTAATTAGACGTGACTTCCCTTCAACAAAGGAATCGACCAAAAGCTAAGAAGAAGAGGAAAAAAGCTCAAATAAAACAATGACTTGTCAAACACGGAAAGCCCAACGAGTGTTTGACAAAAGGATTCTACAACAAATCAGAACCCTCATTGGCGTCACACACCATATCAAACTGTTCTAATTTAATGTGAGTTTTTTATTGTCACGCATAACACGAAATAGCACATATAGTTTGTAGCGAAATTGGGTTACATAGTAGTATAACTGGAGAAAATATATAATAATCTAAGATATATGAAATTTTAATATATAGTTTTTTAATTGTAACAAAAGTTTATTATATTATCCACGTTTGGCTGTCATGTATTTTTTAATTGACGTATGGTATTAGGTTTTGGAGCTCGTGCTCACAGCTCACCCTCATTTAAAAAAATTCTGCGATAGATAAAGTATTTTAATGTATAGTTTTTTATTTGTAACAGACGGAATTTATCATGGGAAATGACTCAAATTTAGAGTTTTATGACTACACTAATTTTGTGTGTTTTTATTTTTTGATGATATTTTGAATATCTATAGTGCCCTTTTTTTTTTGGTCAGAAAAAATATATTACAATACTGCCATTACTATTTTTTGCCACATCAGCAAAAAAATCGATAAATCTATAGTAGTTATGACCGATTTATAAAAAATTGTTAAATTTATTTAAAATGACAGATTTTTTTCTAAATGTATAAACTTATTTAAATTAATCTATCAAACGAAACGAAAAATTTATTTAGAATGACATATTGTTGTGTAAACTTATAGACTTATTTGAATTAATCTATCAAATGAAACAACAGATTTACTATGGATATCATACTTATTTCGTTCGACAGACTTATCATATAGATTTATTGTTATGATATAACAGATTTATCATCAATTGTTAGATTTAGTTGCCGATTGGTAGATTTTTTTAACAGACTTATTTTCTTTCAATAGACTTATAGGTAATAATGGTGCAAGATTTGTTTTATTTAATTATTTTTAATGATAGACTTGTTCATACATAGATATAAGTCTTTTCTAAAACATACTTATTTCTTCTATAAAATTACTTACTAAACTGACATCATCGTGATGATAGACTTTTAACGACGACGTAATAGACTTTTACAACCCGACATAAGTTTTTTCGTATTTATGGTAGATTTTGTAGGCGTTGTACAAAACATATTTATTGCTTACTAGAATAACATTTATTGGTAATAGACATTTCATACGACAGACTTTTTCCACTCTATAATGATAGATTTACTGTGATAGATTTTTCTTGTATGCGTTAGATTTGTTTTACACTGCCAAATCTCTTTTTTGCCATTAAAAGATTAAAACATTTACAAAGTGAACCCAGAACAATTGCGGCGGAGATGGCAGACAGTCGAAAAAATACAACCCATAACAATTGCGGCTCGTGAGAAGATGAAGACTTGTGACAGAAGCGGTGGCAGAGACGAGCGATGGCAGAGATAAACGACGACAGTGACATAAGCGATGGTGTATGCGAATGACGATAGTGACGGAAGCGGTGGCAGAGATGGAGCGCGGGGGTTTATGTGTTTTCTGAAATCTTCATCGCCGTCTAATTTGTGTCGAGAAATCAGAGGAGAGTGGAGAAGTAAAGTGTTTATTTTTTTTTGTGATTTTAATTGGGTTTTCATTTAATTTTATTCAATTTTGTTAAAATTAGATGTGATAATTTATTTTTAGTTAAAAAATAATTCATAATGACATTAGTGTGAATACTAACATAAAATCTGGATTACATGTCTTTTTTTTTTTTTTTGGATAACTCAGGGGTAAATCCCAGACATATGGAGGGGTCCAGACTAATCCCCTGGGGTAGGTGTAGCCCATGGATAGACTCTTTTTCCGGATATGCAAATAGGCCCGAAAACAGGGGCCCATATTTGTGTGGGTGTCCAGGGACAATGTGTTGTAGTTTTACGCAGCAAGTGGATCGAACCTAAAACGTGTTGGCGTCACAGGCCCGTCCTCTTACCACCTGACCACAAGATCCTGGACTGGATTACATGTCTTTTTACTAAAATTTAGAGTCATTTAAGTAAGACGGTGAAAGTGAGTTTAGTTTAGTAACAAAATTATAAATTTGGTTTATTCTAAATAATTTCTCTTTATTATATTATCCCCGTTTGGCAGGTAATGTTTTAAATTTCTAAATTGAAAGTGCGTGAGTCATGGTATTAGGTCTTGGAGTTAGTGTTCACCCTCATTAACTAATGAAAAAATTAACAAAACGTCAACTTCACCATGTGCCTAAGATCGTTGATAAATAGCACCGCAAGTGCTGAACCATTTTCACCAACAAATACTCAAAAGTGTAAATTCAATAAGGCGATGAAGTCCGTTTCCATCTCAGCCCTCTTCTTCGTTCTCTTCTTAGTGCTCTTTGGTAAGCCAAAACATTAATTATTATTACATTTTAACATATTTCTTTAATATTTGATATAGTATAAGATCTAATACGTATTGTATAGTGGCATGACTTTTGTTGTTCTTCAATCTTTTATGTCTCAACTTGTATGTGATATGTACTTATAACTTCTCCGGATCAGAGAATAATATTTTATAATGGCATGCTCGAGAAATGTAACACGATTCGACATTTGCTTTGTACAGAAACACCAAAGATAAAAGCCAACAATGATGAGTGCCTTAAAGAATACATTCCAGGCGAAGACGAAATTTCTACTTTCGCTGCTTGCACGGTTAATGTAACATCCCCAAACTTCCCCCTCACCAACCTCCTCCACCATCTCCCTCAATTAACCTCCACCACCAATTCCCTCCACTAACTCCCTCCATTAATCTCCACCATCAATCCTCTCCACTAACCCTCTCCACTAATTTTCACTACCAAATTCCTCCACTAAACCCCTCCATCTCCTTCCTTATATATAGGAAGCGAGAGTGTTCTCCATTTCACACCAAGAGAAGAGAAAGAGAGAGAGGAAGAGAGGAAAATGGAGAGAAAGAGAGAAAGAGGGAAAGAAAGAGAGAAGGTGGGAGAGAAAAAGAAATAGAGAGAGAAGAAGTCGCCGGGATTGTCGCCGGAAAAGTCAAGCTGTTGACCGAGCCGTTGACTAAGCCGTTGACCAAGCCGTTGACCGAGCCGTTGACTTTTGCCGGAAAATCGTCATCGCCTCGGGAAAATCGTAGGAGCCGCCGGGAAGTTATTCCGTCTCGCCGTCTTCTTGAATCAGTCGCCGTTTGTCGTCTTAGCCTCCGTAACCTTCACCGTGAGGAAAACTAAAGTGAGGACTGGTCATGATCTATACTCTCCTATATTCATATCTATTTCATACTAAGTAGTCTTCGGTTAATGCGCGTATACCTACGTTGTATCTATATGAATACACGTATCTGAT
>OVAY01003346.1:0-11724 GCA_900406395.1 Kernera saxatilis
TTTCTCATCAAAATCGCATTTTTCCTCCAAAAACGTAAACTCGCATTTTTTTCGTCCAAAATCGCATTTTCTTCCAAAACAATAAAATCTCATTTTCCTTTCAAAACCGTAAAATTACATTTTCTCTTCAAAACCGCAAAATCACATTTTCCCGCCAAAACTGCAAAATCACATTTTTTCGCCAAAACCGTAAAATCGTAAATTTATAAATATGAAAAATAACAATTTGAAAATTATTTAGTTGTAAATATAATGTAAAACATAAAATATATCAATAAAATTAAAAAGACTAAGTCAATTGATTCCATAAGTTTGTAATTATTTAGAAAACTCCTTTCTACATCGTTGCTTAATGATCTATGTTTCCACGCTATGAGGAAGTTGTCTATTCAGTGCTAGTCATCGTACCAATTAGAATTTAGGGTTTATTTTAGAAACTACCACAATTTCAAAAAAAATTTTAGAATCTACCACAATTAAAAAAACATTTTAGAATCTACCACAATTTTTCAAAAATGCCGAAAATACTTCTATTAAAGTTGATGCTTTTGTCAGCCAAAACTTCAGACATGATTTGACATGACGTGACAGTTGCATGGCTTCCGTTTTGTCCATCACTGTTTATGTTATGTCCATCGCTACTTATATTCATCATTTTTATAATGTCTATCATATTGTCCACAATTAGTTTTGTCCATCATTTACATTGTAACTTTTAAAAATGTGTCTGCATAATATTGCCTCCAAACGTTTATTTGTCCATAGCTTATCGTTTATTATTCACTATGTATATTCGAGTTACTTGAAAGTTATAAATGATCGGTTATGGTCAAATAAACGTTTTAAAACAATATTTAATGGACAAGTTTTTAAAAAAATTTAATATAAATGGTGGACAAAACTTACGATGGACATTATAAAAATAATGAACAGAAGTAACGATGGACAAACGGAAGCCGCATTATAAAATCGAAAACTGAAAATAGAAAATATTGATTATCCTATGTGTCAAGCATCAACTTCAAGAGGAAGGTAATATCGTTTTTTTGATAAAGGTTGTGGTAGTTTCTATAAAGTTTTAGCAACTGTGGTATTTTGAAAAATGTGGTATATTCTATAATTTTTTCTAGAATTTATCCTCTCTTTAGTCTTTGAGCTCTTGCATCAATCTCAACACCCATTTTCTCCTCCATAGATTGCTTTGTCCCAAAATCATTTCGGCTCTCTCATATATTCTTGAACTTATCATTACCATATCTCTCATGGATGCTTCTTCATCATCTTCTTCGTCTCAGATAAGGATATACCATGTCTTTCCGAGCTTCCACGGCCCAGATGTTCGTAGAACCTTTCTTAGTCATTTACACAATGAGTTTACAAGAAAAGGAATCACAACATTCAAGGATCAGGAGATCAAAAGAGGCCAGAAGATTGGACCAGAACTCAAACAAGCAATAAGAGAATCGAGGATCTCGATCGTGGTGCTCTCAAAGAACTACGCATCTTCGAGCTGGTGTTTAGATGAACTGGTTGAAATCTTGAAGTGCAAAGATGCTCCGGGGCAGAGTGTGATGACGATTTTTTATGACGTTGATCCGTCCCATATACGTAAACAGAGCGGTGATTTCGGAAGGGCTTTCGAGAAAACCTGTGAAGGGAAAACTGAGGTGATGAAGCTGAGATGGAGCAAAGCTTTGACTGATGTCGCTAACATAAAGGGAGAACATTCTCTAAGTTGGTATGTAGTTTTTTTTTTTTGGTTTATTAGTTTTTTTTGGTTCTTTAATTGTAGACCCACCTACATACTTTTGTTTGCTTTTCGGAGCAATTGAATTCATCAATTTGACATGGAAAGAAACTTTCATTCCCACCAACAAGATTTTATTTCTTTTTTAGGGATGATGAGGCTAAGATGATCCAGAAGATTGCCACGGATGTTTCCAACGAACTGAATGTTACACCGTCAAGGGATTTTGAGGGGATGGTGGGAATGAAAGCTCACTTGAGAAAAACGAACTCTTTGTTATGCCTTGAATGTGATGAAGTGAAGATGATTGGAATTTGGGGTCCTGCAGGAATTGGTAAGACTACCATTGCTAGAGCTTTATACAACAAACTCTCTACCGATTTTCAATTTAAATATTTTATGGGAAACCTCACGGGAAGTTGTAGGAGCATAATGGGTGTTGATGACTATGATTCGAAGTTGTGTTTACAAAGCCAACTTCTGTCCACGATTTTGAACGAAAGGGACATGAGGGTACATCATTTAGGTGCAATAAAGGAATGGCTACAAGATCAAAGAGTGCTTATCATTCTTGATGATGTGGTTAATCTAGAGCAATTAAAGATCTTGGCTAACGAACCTTGTTGGTTTGGTCCTGGAAGTCGGATCATTGTTACCACGAAAGATAAAAAGATTTTGAGGGCACATGGGATTAACGATATCTACCCTGTTGATTTTCCATCCGAAGAAGAAGCTCTTGAGATCTTATGTCTATCCGCTTTCAAACAAAGTTCTCCACATGACGGGTTTGAAGAGCTTGCAAAGAAAGCTGCCGAGTTTTGCGGTAATCTTCCCCTTGGTCTTTGTGTTGTGGGTTCATCTTTATGTGGAGAGAGCAAGGACGAGTGGGAACTTCAATTATATAGACAAATGGAGAACATATTAAGAGTTGGATATGAGAAATTGTCAAAGAAGGATCAAGATCTCTTTCGTCACATTGCATGCTTCTTCAACAACGAGGATGCTGATCACGTGACAACCCTACTCCCTGACAGTAACTTGAATGTCATGAATGGGTTGAATACCCTAGTTGATAAATCTCTCGTGCGTATATCTACCGATGGGCGGATAGTGATGCACTGTTTACTTCAACAATTGGGTAGACAGATAGTTCTTGACCAGTCTAACGAACCTGGAAGACGTCAGTTTCTAGTAGAGGCCCAGGAGATTTGTGATGTACTAGCAAATGAAACTGTAAGTTCTTACATATATGTTATCTTAAACGATTTTTCAGTCTTTTCTTTCTTAATAATTTTCTTCTAAAAACGAGAAAACAAAGTGTAAAATCGTTTTAATATGCCGACAAATAAGCAAAAATCATATTTCCAACGTATAATTATCCACTAATATATTTACAAATAGTTTTGGTGAGATTGATTCGATATTTTTGAATTTTTGAAAAAATCCAAAAAATACAAGGATATCCATCACACATTTTGGGAGTTTTTTTGACAGATTGATATGTGTTAAGTAAATCGGTCATATCTTTTGAATCGTTATTCGGAATGAGACTAAACCACCACCAAAAGAAAGTTGACTCAATTTCCTATCCACGGGACCACATGTATAAAATAATTATTTTGGAAATATAGGTAAGACCTCCATATTAAACGATCTTTCGATCTCCTATTTTTCATAAGTTTTCCTAAACACAAGAAAACAAAGTGTAAAATTGCTTAAATATTCCGACAAATAAGCAAAAATTTTATATCCAATATATAATTATCTATTAATATACTTGCAAATAGTTTGAATGAGGATAAATCGAATTTTTTGAATTTTTGAAAAAATCCAAAAAGTATTGTCTATTGTCTATTAATTTAGCTAGTCACTTAATGCTCAATTTCAAATAACTGTTGTCTATTGTGCTAACAATCTACTTTTTATTAAGTTTCGTCAGGGTATTGCATCCGTATTGAACATAAACTTAAACCATATGGACATTTTAGAATATTTTGATGCAGTTGTCAAAAAGACAAGACATTCTGATTAGGTTTTGTTATATACAGAAAAAAAAAAAAAAAAACCAAGTCTACTAATTCCATAAGTCTGCAATAATTAAAAAAAAAACCATTTTCGGATTTATAATTTTATATTTATATGAAGCACTAAAATCATTTCATGAATTCAATAGATTGTTGCTTTTATAAGAAGTCACACAAGAAGAGAAAAGTCTTTTTCTTTGTTTTCATTATTTCTATATTAGCTGGTTCTTGTTACCTCCAAAGACTAATTAATACGTTATTTCTATATACTATGAGAAAGTTTCTTATCTAGAGCTCGTCATTACACAAAGACTAAAAAGATCAACCAATCAGCATACAAATCTCTATAAACGTTTCTCCTCCGATCTCTTTAGTGTTTATATAAGTAAATTACAACTCTTTTTCTCCTCCGTAGAGCGTTTCAAAATCATTGCAACTCTCTGATATATTCTTCAACTTCTCTTTTACCCTATCTCTCATGGCTTCTTCTTCTTCTTCGTCTCACATCAGGAGATATCATGTCTTTCCGAGTTTCCACGGCCCAGATGTTCGGAGAGGACATCTCAGTCATTTACACAATCTTTCGATCTCTTATTTTTCATAATTTTCCCTAAACGCAAGAAAACAAAGTGTAAAATTGCTTAAATATGCCGACAAATAAGCAAAAATACTTTTTCCAATATATAATTATCCACTAATATACTTGCAAATAGTTTGGATGAGGATAAATCGAATTTTTTGAATTTTTGAAAAAATCTAAAAAGTAGAAGGCTATCCATGACATATTTTGGGGTTTTTTGATAGATTGATATATCTTTAGTAAATAGGCCATACCTTTTGAACCGTGATTCGGAATAAGACTAATCCACAACCAAAAGAAAGCTGACTTAATTCCTATCCAGTGGGTATGAAATATTTTTTTTAGAAATATCGTTAAGACCTCCATCTTAAACGATATTTCAGTCTCTTCTTTCTTCACAATTTCCTCCTAAACGCGAGAAAACAACGTGTAAAATCGCTCAAATATGCCGACAAATAAACAAAAATCATCTTTCCAATATATAATTATCCACTGATATACTTGCAAATAGTTTTGATGAGGTTGATTTGAATTTTTGAATTTTGAAAAAAACCAAAAAATATAAGGATATCTATCGCATATTTTTGGATTTTTTTGACAGATTGATATGTGTTCAGTAAATCGGTCATATCTATTGAACCGTAATTCGGAATGAGACTAAACCACCGCCAAAAGAAAGCTGACTCAAATTCTCTATCCAGAAGTATGAAATCAATTTTTTGGAAATATCGTTAAGGCATCCATCTTAAACGATATTTCAGTCTTCTCTTTCTTCATAATTTTCTCCTAAAAACGAGAAAACAAGGTTGTAAAATCGCTTTAATATGCCGACAAATAAGCAAAACTCATATTTCCAATGTATATTTATCCACTTATATACTTACAAATATTTTTGGTGATATTGATTCGATTTTTTTTGAATTTTTGAAAAAATCCAAAAAATAGAATGCTATTCATTACATATTTTGGAGTTTTTTGACAGATTGATATGTGTTTAGTAAATCGGTCATATCTTTTGAACCGTGATTTAGAATGAGACTAAACCACCGCCAAAAGAAAGCTGACTCAATTCACTATCCATGGCTATGTAATTCTTTTTTTGGAAATATAGGTAAGGCTTCCATCTTAAACGATATTTTAGTCTCCTTTTTTTTTACAATTTTTTCCTAAACGAGAGAAAATAAGGTGTAAAATCATTTAGATATGCTGACAAATAAGCAAAAATCATCTTTCCAATATATCATTATCCACTAATATACTTGCAAAAAATAGAAAGCTATTCATAACACATTTTGGGGTTTTTGATAGATTGGTATGTGTTTAGTAAATCCGTCATATTTTTGAATCGTGACTCGGAATGAGACTAAACCACCGCCAAAAGAAAGCTGACTCAATTTCCTATCCACGGGTATCAAATCCTTATTTTGGAAATATAGGTAAAGCGTCCATATTAAACGATATTTCGATCTCCTCTTTTTCATAATTTTCTCCTAAACGCAAGAAAACAAAGTTTAAAATCGCTTAAATGTGCCAACAAATAAGCAAAAATCCTCTTTCCAATATATAATTATCCACTAATATACTTGCAAATAGTTTGGGTGAGGATTGTTCGAAGTTTTTAAATTTTTGAAAAAGTCCAAAAAGTAGAAGGCTATCCATCACACATTTTGGAGTTTTTTGACAGATTGATATGCGTTCAATAAATAGGTCATACCTTTTGAACCGTGATTCAGAATGAGACTAACCCACCACCAAAAGAAAGCTGACTCAATTTCCTATCCAGTAGGTATAAAATCAATTTTTTTGGAAATATCGTTTAGACCTCCATCTTAAACGATATTTCAGTCTCCTCTTTCTTCATTTTCTCCTAAACGCGAGAAAACAAGGTGTAAAATCGCTTAAATATGCCGACAAATAAGCAAAAATCATCTTTCCAATATATAATTATCTACTAATATACTTAAAAATAGTTTTGGTGACATTGATTTGAGTTTTTAAAATTTTTGAAATATCCTAAAAATATAAGGTTATATATCACACATTTTGCGGTTTTTTGATAGATTGATATGTGTTCACTAAATCGGTCATATATTTTTAACCGTGATTCAGAATGAGACTAAACCACCGCCAAAAGAAAGCTGACTCAATTCCCTATCCACGGGTATGTAATCCTTTTTTGGAAATATAGGTAAGACCTCCATCTTAAACGATCTTTTAATCTATTTTTTTTTCATAATTTTCTCCTAATCGAGAGAAAATAAGGTGTAAAATCGCTTAAATATGCCGACAAATAAGGTAAACTATCTTTCCAATGTATCATTATCCACTAATATATTTGCAAATAGTTTTGGTGAGGTTGATTCGAGTTTTTTGAATTTTTGAAAAGAACCAAAAAATAGAAGGCCATACATCACACATTTTGGGGTTTTCTGACAGATTGATATGTGTTCAGCAAATCGGTCATATTTTTGAACCATGATTCGGAATGAGACTAAACCACCGCCAAAGAAAGTTAACTCAATTCCCTATCCATGGCTATGAAATCCTTGTTTGGAAATATAAGTAAGGCCTCCATCTTAAACGATTTTTCAGTCTCATATTTTTTCACATTTTTCTCCTAAACGAGAGAAAATAAAGTGTAAAATCGTTTAAATATTATGACAAATAAGCAAAAATCATTTTTCCAATGTATCATTAACCACTAATATACTTGCAAATAGTTTTAGTGAGGTTGATTCGAGTTTTTTGAATTTTTAAAAAAATCAAAAAAATAGAAGGTTATGCATCACACATTTTGGGGTTTTTTGCCAGATTGATATGTGTTAGGTAAATCGATCATATCTTCTGAACCGTGATTCAGAATGAGACTAAACCACAGCCATAAGAAAGCTGACTCAATTCTCTATCCACGGGTATGAAATCATTTTTTGGAAATATAGGTAAGACCTCCATATTAAATGATCTTTTAGTCTCCTATTTTTCAAATTTTTTTCTAAAAGCGAGAAAACAAGGTGTAAAATCGCTTTAATATGCCGACAAATAAGCAAAAATCGTATTTTCAACGTATAATTATCCACTAATATACTTACAAATAGTTTTGGTGAGATTGATTCGATTTTTTTGAATTTTTGAAAAAATCCAAAAAATACAAGGATATCCATCACACATTTTGGGAGCTTTTTGACAGATTGATATGTGTTTAGTAAATCGGTCATATTTTTTGAATTGTGATTTGGAATGAGACTAAACTACCACCAAAAGAAAGTTGACTCAATTCCCTATCCACGGGACCTCAGGTATAAAATACTTATTTTGGAAATATAGGTAAAACCTCCATATTAAATATGCCGATAAATAAGCAAAAATCTTATTTCTAATATATAATTATCCACTAATATATTGCAAATAGTTTGAATGAGGATAAATCGAATTTTTTGAATTTTTGAAAAAATCCAAAAAGTATTGTCTATTGTCTAGCAATTTAGCTAGTCGCTTTTTTTTTTTGTCAACTGAATTTTATATACTTATAAACGGGAAGGGATACAAGCTTTTAACCAAAAATACAAGCTGAATTCCGGGGAATAAATCCCAAACCTTCCATCTACCTTAAGCCACTTAAGAAAAGCTGGCATCTACAAAGGAAAGTGGACCTTACCAAGACTAAAAGAGACCCACAGACAAGCATTTAAATAGAGGAAACACTCTCATCACGAAACAACCCATTTAACCAAGAAGGGTGATTCAATGCCACATAGGAGTTCAATCTCCCTTCGTCAATGACGCTTTGAGCAATGAGACGAGCTCCTCTATTAGCTAAGGGTTTAACCAATAAAACTTCCCACTCAAAAATTCCTCCAAGTACACTCCTTAACTCCGATGATTCCCACTTGAACGAAGGCCACGCCTCGGGTCTTAACAAGAACCCGCAAGTAGAAGTGTCTTCCAATTCAAAGACCAACCTGTTAAGCTTGTGCGAAACCATGCTTTCAAAAGCCCATCTGCAACCACAAAAAACTGCATCTCCCTTTTCTTTTATGAAAGAGAAAGTCCTGCGACTATGCATCCAAACCAATCCTTTTTCATCCCTTAATACCCAAGCACATCCTGCAAGTGAGTTCCTCTTGGACCAAGCAATGGCAATGTTACATTTCAACCATTTGTTAGGCGGTGGTTTCCATTGGTTTTCCAGGTTCTCACTAATGCCTCTTCCTCTTCCAAGTACATCGGATTCTTCACTGATTCCACTCTCTCCTGTAACTTCCTCTTCATTCACTCTTTGCGCAGAAAACCATTCCTCCACATCATCCACAATCTTTACGTTTGTTTCCAAAGCCGAGAAGGACTTCCCTTCAAAGAAAAGGGAGTTTCTGTTTTTCCATATTCTCCAAATGATCCATGGAAAGCTCTTTCTAATCTGAATCGGCCAATGTTTGTTGTCCTTGTTGATTAGTAAGTGATGAATGTTGGAATAGACTGACCCTTTATCAAAACTATGTTCCGGAGAAGGATAATTCGACATCGCCCAAGTAAGTCTTGCAGCCGGACAGGAGAATAAAACATGATTAATTGATTCCCCATGAAACCCACAAATTTGACACCTCTCATCAACTCGCATACCTATGCGTCCAAGAAGGGTAGATACAGGTAAGGCCCCACTAAGAATCTTCCACATAAAAACCTTGATTTTTTTATCGGTTTGAATCTTCCAAATCTGACTCTTTAACACATTGAGAGAGGGTTGGAAACTCACGTCTTCAATTAAATCCTTCCTGTTCAGATTCAAAGCAAGCCAGTAAGCAGATTTTACCGTGAAATCACCGCTCTTATTGAACCTCCAAATCTGAAAATCTTCTTGGTCCACCAAAGGTTTCTTTTTCCGGATTTTTTGAATATCCTCAGGGAAAAAAAGCTCTTCTAATTTCTGAACATCCCAATCTCTGTTTCTAAAGTCGATCAGCTCTTTAGCTTTCAGCTCTATGTCGATTAGGGCATTTTTGATCCAAGGAGCTATAAGAATCCTATCTTCCACCCATGGATCCATCCAAACCGATATACTTGTCTATTGTGCTAACAATCTACTTTTTATTAAGTTTCGTCAGGGTATTGCATCCGTATTGAACATAAACTTAAAACCATATGGACATTTTAGAATATTTTGACGCAGTTGTCAAAAAGACAAGACATTCTGATTAGGTTTTGTTATATACAGAAAAAAAAAAAAAAAAAACCAAGTCTACTAATTCCATAAGTCTGCAATAATTAAAAAAAAACCATTTTCGGATTTATAATTTTATATTTATTTGAAGCACTAAAATCATTTCATGAATTCAATAGATTGTTGCTTTTATAAGAAGTCACACAAGAAGAGAAAAGTCTTTTTCTTTGTTTTCATTATTATTTCTATATTAGCTGGTTCTTGTTACCTGCAAAGACTAATTAATACGTTATTTCTATATACTATGAGAAAGTTTCTTATCTAGAGCTCGTCATTACACAAAGACTAAAAAGATCAACCAATCAGCATACAAATCTCTATGAAAGTTTCTCCTCCGATCTCTTTAGTGTTTATATAAGTAAATTACAACTCTTTTTCTCCTCCGTTGAGCGTTTCAAAATCATTGCAACTCTCTGATATATTCTTCAACTTCTCTTTTACCCTATCTCTCATGGCTTCTTCTTCTTCTTCTTCGTCTCACATCAGGAGATATCAAGTCTTTCCGAGTTTCCACGGCCCAGATGTTCGGAGAGGATATCTCAGTCATTTACGCGATCTTTCGATCTCTTATTTTTCATAATTTTCCCTAAACGCAAGAAAACAAAGTGTAAAATTGCTTAAATATGCCGACAAATAAGCAAAAATCATTTTTCCAATATATAATTATGCACTAATATACTTGCAAATAGTTTGGATAAGGATAAATCGAATTTTTTGAATTTTTGAAAAAATTCTAAAAGTAGAAGGCTATCCATGACACATTTTGGGGGTTTTTGACAGATTGATATGTGTTTAGTAAATAGACTATACCTTTTGAATCGTGACGATTCGGAATGAGACTAACCCACAACCAAAAGAAAGCTGACTTAATTTCCTATCCAATGGGTATGAAATAATTTTTTTACAAATATCGTTAAGGCCTCCATCTTAAACGATCTTTCAGTATCTTTTTTCTTCACAATTTCCTTCTAAACGCGAGAAAACAATGTGTAAAATCGCTTAAATATGCCGACAAATAAGCAAAAATCATCTTTCCAATATATAATTATCCACTGATATACTTGCAAATAGTTTTGATGAGGTTGATTCGAATTTTTGAATTTTTGAAAAAATCCAAAAAAATATAAGGATATCTATCACACATTTTTGGATTTTTTTGACAGATTGATATGTGTTCAGTAATTCGGTCATATCTTTTGAACCGTGATTCGGAATGAGACTAAACCACCGCCAAAAGAAAGCTGACTCAAATTCCCTATCAGGAAGTATGAAATCAATTTTTTGGAAATATCGTTAAGGCATCCATCTTAAACGATATTCCAGTCTTCTCTTTCTTCAAAATTTTCTCATAAAAACGAGAAAACAAGGTTGTAAAATCGCTTTAATATACCGACAAATAAGCAAAACTCATCTTTCCAATGTATATTTATTCACTAATACACTTACAAATACTTTTGGTGATATTGATTCGATTTTTCTTTGAATTTTTGAAAAAATCCAAAAAATAAAATGTTATTCATTACATATTTTGGAGTTTTTTGACAGATTGACATGTGTTCAGTAAATCGGTCATATCTTTTGAACCGTGATTCGGAATGAAACTAAACCACCGCCAAAAGAAAGCTGATTCAATTCCCTATCCAGGGGTATGAAATCTTTTTGTTCGAAAATATCGTTAAGAGCTCCATCTTAAACGATATTTCAATATCTTGTTTTTTCATAAGTTTCTCTTAAAACCTAGAAAACAATGTGTAAAATCGCTTTAATATCCGACAAATAAGTAAAAATCAATTTTCCATTGTATAA
This sequence comes from Kernera saxatilis, assembly GCA_900406395.1. Classification (NCBI taxonomy): domain Eukaryota; kingdom Viridiplantae; phylum Streptophyta; class Magnoliopsida; order Brassicales; family Brassicaceae; genus Kernera; species Kernera saxatilis. The sequence continues at coordinate 11,373 of OVAY01003346.1, forward strand.
TTATCTACTAATATACTTGCAAATATATCACTACAAGAAAACAGGCGATTTGCGAGGGACGAAACCATCGCAATTCCCTCGTAAACGAGCATTTGCGAGGGAATTGCGACGACAGTCAATCCCTCGCAAATCGCTTCTCGCAAATAAATTTCCTCGCAAGTTGGTCGCAAAACAGTAGCAAATTAGAAATACGCAAATCCGTCGCAAATTTGCGATAGCTTTGCGATGACTGCTTTTCGACGCAAATTCGCTAGGGATTTGCGTCTGATATATAACAAAAACTTGCAAGGAAGTGGCGAGTGCGTAGATTACAGGTGGTCGCAAATCCCTCGCAATATTTGCGAGAGATTTG
>OVAY01003347.1:0-11714 GCA_900406395.1 Kernera saxatilis
CTAGATCAGAGATTCTACTAGACTTTTGGAATGTAGAACTCTCCTATGGTCATTTTACAAGTTGGCCAAGCAAGTAACAAGCATTAAAAATAGTTATGGTAAAGAACTCTAAAGATGCATCCCTAAGTAATGATCTATGCCTAATCAATCCATGAAAACTCTTTGATTCCCTTTAACCTAACTAAAAGAATTACTCAGACATAAATAAAAACGAAATCAAAAGCATGGTTAAAGGTAAAAGCATAAACGAAATTGCAATTAAGAAGAGAATCGGGTTTAGAAATCTTCTCTAGAACAAGGTGCAAAAGAGAACAATCCTCTCCCTTAGATCTTCTTAAAACTTGAAAGAAAATTATAAAACTAGGTAAAAGTGTTTCTCAATGCCATATCTTCTTTCTAAGAGGCTAAAAAATGACTATATATAACCCTAGGGTAAACCTAAACCTATTGGGACTTGAACTAAGTTGATAAACATGAAAATACAACTTTTCAGGCGGTGGACCGGTCACGTGGACCGGTCAGGGATAAAGACAATTTCCGTCCGGTCAACGGACCTGGTCTAATTTCTGCGAAAACAGCTTCGCAGCTCCATTTTCCAATGCGCATAACTTTCAGCTCATAAATCCAAATCCAACGATTCAAACGGCTATGGAAAGATGGTACTAGTGGCTAGCTCGTGCCTAAGTTTGAAGCAATTCCAATGACGGGAAGGCCACGAACGGATGCTGAACTTTTGACCCGTCAGCTTGATCATTTTTCGCCAAAAATCCACACTTTTGCTCAAATGTCCTATAGAAAGGTTAAAGGCTATACATAGACTAAAAACTACTTATTTTCAGTCAAAACTTCACGAGAACATGCTATTAAATTCATAAAAACACTTATAAAAACAGTAAAAACGGAGGTATATCAGTGTTTAGCCGTACGATATGTTCGTTCCCAATGTCCTTTCATGCCGCATTTATAACAAGCATTATCGATCGACTTTTTTATTACACGACCACCTTCATTTACTTGGAAATTCTTATTCTTTCCATTCTTAAAACTCCTTCTTTGGCCACGCCCACAACCTCGATTACGGCCTCTGTCACGTCCACGTCCTTGCCTTTGATAATTATCATTATTACTGGATGCTACGACATTCGCTTCTAGGAATGGAGCTGATCCAGTTGGACGAGCTTGATGGTTTAACATCACGAAATCATTATTCTGCTCTGCTACAAGAAGAACTTGCATCAACTCCGAGTAACGAGAATATCCTTTGGTCCAGTACTTTCTGAAGAATTATATTTTCAGGATGAAAGGTGGAGAGTATTTTTTCAATCATATCATAAACGCTCTCTTTTTCTTCACACAACAACATCCTGGAAGTAATTCAGAACAACGCGAAATTATATTCACTAACACATTTGAAATCTAAGAACCGGAGATTTAGCCAATCATGTTTATCCTTTTGAAGATCAGATATTTCTGGTGATGAAACTCATCTTTGATTGACTGCCAAAGATCCGCAGGATCTTCTTTCGTTGATGTAGTCATTTTTCAAGTTATAGTGGAGATGGTGGGGTAAAAATACTATGGCCTTAGCCTTATCCTCATCTTATGCCGTTTCCAACTGATCGATGATTTTGAGAAGCCCATTCAATTTCAGATGCATTTTTGCATTTGTTGCCTATGTCATATAATTATTTTCAGATATATCAAGGGCAATGATATCGAGTTTCGCCAAATTTGACATTATATCTAACGTAAAATAGATATTACATTTTTACGGTATTAAATGGGCATAAATACAGTATGGTTTTAAACGGATAGAAAAACCAATGCGATACTAAATAGAAAGACGGTATGGTGTATACGCTAAAACAGCGTATACGAGACGATCGTGCTGATAACGAATTATAAATTTATGTATAATATACATATATATATATATGTTTTGTTTGTATATATTATTTATGTCTATGAGGATTTATATGTGAGTGAAAATTCATGGAGAGGGATCGAGAGAGAGACTTAAAGCGCACACACTTATTCTTTTCACTTGTTAATCATACATCTCATCACATAACAAACCTCTTATTTGTATTAGAACACATTAGTTTGGTAATTAACATATATATATATATATTTATATGTCATTGCGGTGATGAACAAAGTGCCAAGAGAGTAAAAAAAATTAGTTTCATAAGGATCATTTGACACTTGGGTCAGATGATGAATCACTCCATTTTAACATTTTTATAATTTTACCTCATTAATATTCATATAATACATAAGATCTATTCATATTGTCCTAATTACCATAGTCGTTAGATGCATGATTAACATTTGGCCTCTACCAAATGTACCCCCAATTTAACACTTACATTCATTTTGTAAGCTTTTGTCTCTCACGATGGTTACAAAGGCTTCCAACTACCAAAACAAAAATAACCTAAATGTCATTGTCATTGTCAGAATCTAACTCTGCGGCTCTGTGAGTAAATCTTGACAAAGTACTTCAAATAATTCTATCTTATTCCCAAGGGACCTGTATTTCCTTTTCCTTTTTACTACCAGTTTTTTTCATCCATTTAAAATCCAAAATTGAAGAGCGTGAAAATATAGGCATGAAATGAAACTTCTCTGTACGTCAATGTTGGTCTACAACTTCAATTCTTTTTATCTCTACCCCAAAAGTAGTTTCGACTTTCTCCTTTTCCTTAACTACTCTAAATATGTATATATAACGTTATGAAATTTACTGAATTTTCATTGGCTATCATGATAATTTTTATAAACTAATTATATTTTTTTTCTTGTTAAATATAGATTAATTATATAAATAGAGTTCTATATACTAATTATGTTATACCCGTAGTTGACTTTAGTATATAGCTAATCTAAAAATGTGTTGGTAATAATAATTTTATCTAATGTTTGGGTACTTATTACATTCCTAAATATGTATTTTCATTTGCAATATATATGATGCTGTGATGAAATTCCAAATACAGTCCATTTTTGAAATTTTTTAGAAAACAAAGGGGATTTTGTTTAGCTTCTTAATTTGAGTATGTTAGTCGCACTGTTTAAGGTTGTTCAATAGTTCGATGGATAAGCTCATATTTTGACTTAATAAATAATATATTTTGTATTAAACTTTGTTTACAAATATTAGTAACTTGATTCTTTAATTTTGACAATATTTTCTTGACATAACAATTTATAAATATTTAATGATATTAACTTAATTCTTATATTCCATATAGTTAGAAATCTTGTTTTAACAACATATATTATACTATACATAAGCTATAAGTTAACAACTATTTTTTTTTTTCCTTTGCTCACATATAGTAAAAGAAAAGTTGCTAGATAAGTGGAAATAAGGAAGTCCAGTGGTTAAAAATCTGTCATTATATATTTTTTTATCGGAATTAATTCGGCTTTTCCGCAAAAAATTTTAAAAAATAGTTTAATTGTTCTTGACAAAAAAAATTAAGATAAGTGGAAACAGAACAAAATGTATAAATATACACTCATCCACTCACATTACCTCGAGATAGGCGAGGCAGACCGTAGACATGACATATTATTATACAATTTTATTCTTTTTCTAACTTTTCCTTTAGTATGTAATGGATATGATCTGATGGTAAGTCGATTCATTTAGAAGACCTAATGCTTCACTTGTATAGATTTTATATTTTGTTAATGGACTTGGTAGTATATTTGCAAATAATATTTTTTGTTTTTTGGTATCACAAATAAGATATTTTGTTCATCATCAGAATTTTAAACATATACTAAATCAGTGTATATACTAACGAAATTTGAATGAGTTTCCAAGAGTTTGATGATTATAATTTACAAATTAAGATTTTTAAGGATATTTAACTATCTTTACCGGCACATATTTATTCCCAACCAAAATCACAACTCTAGTACATTTTTGGTCGTCTCCTTTTAAAATCTAACACCAATTGGTAAAAGCTGGTGAAGACCTCCATTAATGCCTCCTTTACTTTTTACATCTTGCAACCTATATATAAACACACATAATCATGTTCCCTTCTTCATCCTCATCTTCAAGCAAACACCTAAACAGAGTTCACAGCAAAACATACATACATTTTTCAAAAATATTAGCATTTTAAGCATATAAACAATGAAGAACTCGGCGGCTAATTTGGCACTACTAGGTTTTTGCATACTCCAAGTGATGAGCTTACTTGTGCCGCAAGCTAACGCAAGGGCTTTCCTTGTGTTTGGAGATTCCCTCGTCGACAATGGTAACAATGACTTCCTAGTTACCACTGCTCGTGCCGATAATTACCCTTACGGTATCGATTACCCGACTCACCGTCCCACCGGCCGTTTCTCCAATGGTCTTAACATTCCAGACCTCATCAGTAAGCTTTCTTATTCTCCAAGAAAACCAACATTGTAATATCACTAAGACTATATTAGTAATGGTAAAGGATAATGATCTTTATAGGTGAGCATTTGGGTCAAGCGTCTCCATTGCCATACCTTAGTCCTATGCTGAAGAAAGACAAACTCTTAATCGGCGCAAATTTCGCTTCCGCCGGTATTGGAATCCTCAACGACACCGGAATCCAGTTTGTAAGTTTTTACGGGAATATGACATATTTTTGTTCAATAGTCTCTTGATATTCCATCAGTTAAGGACATTTTGATAACGAGTGTTTTGGTAATTTCAATTGTAGCTGAACATAATTCGGATCACGAAGCAATTGGAGTACTTCGAGCAATACAAGGTTCGAGTGGCTGGTTTGGTCGGAGAAGAAGAGATGGAGCGACTTGTTAACGGAGCTCTTGTTCTTATAACACTTGGTGGCAACGATTTCGTCAACAACTACTACTTGGTCCCTTTCTCTGCAAGATCTCGTCAATTCTCACTCCCGGACTATGTTGTCTATATCATTTCCGAATACCGCAAAGTCTTACGGGTTAGCTTATTTATTTAGAGGCCACATTTATTAATCATAATCACTTGAAAGCAAAGAATTTCATAGAAATATATTCCAAGTTACTCTAGAAAACATTTTGAGCTAAAAAAATAAGTGGACTTTAAAGTCATATCTCACCAAGTGATAGTTTGAAAAAAATGGATTTTGAAACTGCATTGTCTCTTATATACAAATCCAAATTGTTTTTATAGAAAATGTACGATTTGGGTGCTCGACGTGTCCTGGTGACTGGAACAGGGCCGATGGGGTGCGTCCCGGCCGAGTTGGCTCAGCGTAGCCGCAATGGCGAGTGCTCTATAGAACTACAACGAGCCGCATCACTATTCAACCCACAGCTTGTTCAAATGATCAACGACCTCAACACTGAAGTTGGATCTTCGGCTTTTATTGCCGCTAATACTCAACAAATGCACATGGACTTCATCAGTGACCCACAAGCATATGGTATATGTCGTCTTTTTTACAATAAAATTTAAAGTCATTCTTATTGATAATAACATTATTCTAAAACAGGGTAATATTTGAGCATTACAAATGGGAAATTTCGTTTTATTGTGTCGTTTTATCGATTTTCGGTTTTATTTAAAAATAAACAAAATCGGAAATCTTTTCAATTGGGTTCGGTTTTCGTGATAGATTTTTTTATAATGAAAAAAATTATAAATTAATACTATATATTTTTAGTATATCTAAATGTATTTCTAGTATTTTACTAAATTTGAATGGGTTTGATTTTAGTTCGGATTTTTTTGTCCATAAGGTATTGACTATTTGTGGTCGTTTAGGATTCGTGACGTCGAAGGTCGCATGCTGTGGACAAGGACCGTACAATGGGATAGGACTATGCACACCATTATCAAATCTTTGCCCAAACAGAGATCTCTTTGCCTTTTGGGATCCTTTTCATCCATCGGAGAAAGCAAGTAGAATCATTGCTCAACAAATCCTCAATGGCTCTCCTGAATACATGCATCCAATGAACCTCAGTAGCATCCTCACACTTGATTCCATGACTTAAATCTTCCATTCATCTATCCCAAATCCCACTCTATGTTCTCTTTTGATTGTTTTGATTTTCTTTTGAATTATGTATTTCTACATGTTTGCTTTAATTAGTTTCCATGAGTCATGTTGTGAGTTTTGTGTTCTTCATCAATAATTTAGTCATCAATTGTGAGTGAGAAGTTAATATCTGTTTTTGCAACAATCTTTCGAGTAATCATTTTTCTTTTTTCATCTTTTTATTTAAACTTGAACTAAATCATAATAGGTTTGTAATCGATTGATTCATGAAATAATCCTTTATATATGAATAGAAAAATCTGGGAGAAAAAATTTAAGATGAAAATTTTAGGTGTCACTCATTGAACGACTTAAAACACACGTCATTTAATTTAATCAAACATAACACTAAAAAATAATAAATAAAGTGCTAATAAGGATAACTTAATATTTTTCCCAATTTAACTATATAATCGTCCACATGACTCATTAAAATTCTGTTTAAATTCATTAAACTAAACTGGAAAGCTTACAGATCACTATCACTGGATCAAAATAGTTAGACCATTAGTCAAAAGAAAGTTTCAAACCATTAGATTACATGTCATGATCAACTATATGCATTTTATATTTTTATATGTTTTTTTTTTATATTAAACTACATTAGTATTAAATACTATTTCTTATAAATTATTAAAATTTTAAAATATCTAATGTATTTATAATCAGTCACGTGGTCAGTTGTTGCACCTAAATAGATGATAGATCCTATACGGCATTAATTCCTTTGTCAATTCGGACATTTTAATTTCGCCCACTCAAACTAGAAGGCCATTAATTATATTTGTTTGTGTCTTTGCTTTTTTTCTTTCTCGACAAATATAATTAAAGGCCTCCAAATAAGCTTTGTTCTTCCTTTTGTTTTCTAAATATAGATGCAAATGTCTCAATATGATATATTCATGTCCTAGCATAGATCATCTATGTCCGTAGTTAAAACTTCAGCGAACTATACAGAGGAAGTTTTTAGCCGTTTTATATGAAATTATCGATCGTATTCATAGAAAAACATAATTTCAGCATTTTAGACCATGTACGTGTGCAAATCTTGCATATTATTACTATTTATGGGTTCCTAACAGCAGAATAATTTAAAGTACAGCAAACAAATACCAAGTCAATGAATTTCGTTGTCTACGTCAAGTGCCATATCATCATTCTGAGATATTTTAACAAAAAAAAATTTGCCTTCTGAGATATCAAATCATCAACAAGAAATTCTTTTTTTTTTTTGAAATGTAAAACAGGTTCTGGAAATTTGTGTTCTTTTTTATTCACAATAATGATCACATTATATACTTACAAAGAGGAGTCGCCCTCATGGCTAAGATCTACACTAAATGAAATGCTTCTTTATCTAACATGATACGTATCAATTTAATATTTCTAATAAAACCAAATATACAATCGTAACAGGTAAAGAAATATACTTCTGATACTAGGAGATACGATTATCTGTGTGACTCAGGATACGATCTTCTGTGTGACTCAGGATACGATTCTCTGTGTGACTCGGGATACGATCCTCTGTATGACTCGGGATACGATCCTCTATGTGATTCGGGATACGATCCTCTGTGTGACTCGGGATACGATCCTCTGTATGACTTAGGATATGATTCTCTGTGTGACTCAGGATATGATCCTCAAACACCCCCTCTCAAGTTGGAGCATATGGATTCCAAATGCCCAACTTGACAACAATTGATTCAAAATCTCGCCAACCAAAGTTTTTTTCACGTTCTGAATCTTTTGAATACCTTGAAGGAAATACAATCCTTCTTTCCTTTCGCCCATTCCAATTGAGATATGCAAACCGCAATGATGCACAAGACAATATGTCTTAGAAAACAACACAATGCAACTCATTTCGTCAACCATCTGTGACACAGATATAAGGTTGCACTTCAGTTCTTCAACAAAAAGAACACGCTTCAAAGTCAACTGCTCTGTCAGAACCACAATCCCTTCTCAATCAGGAATCACAGTATTCCCATTCGGTAGCCCAACCAAACACGGCGGGACTTGATGTACGTAAACCAAAATATTTAACGTACCCGTCATATGATGCGACGCACCACTGTCAATGATCCATTCATCTATATACTTCTTACTACTTATATGATTTGATGTTTCTTGTTTTGATTCAAGCAGAAGCACCAGTTTTTTTTTTCCTCCACTGAGCTTCTGTCAGACCTACCACGACTTGCACAAAATTCCTTTGTGCAACATTAATGTGTGACACAACATGCGTGTGTGCAACAACGTCAGTGTGAATTCTCGAGTGAGCGCTTTCCGCAGCTATTCACTTCTTCGGGAGCCAAAGTTATTACCTCCAATGACTTCAAAAACCAATGTCCCTTTCTCTCGAGACAAGCTTTGTTTTCCAATTGGAAGACCAATTGCCCACGGCAAGATATACTTCCGATCAATCAACAAATCACCATAGCCAATCATGTGATTTGATGCCCATGTATCAAGAACCCATTCATGAGAGAAAGGCTTACCACTCATGCGAGGTGTAGCTCCTTGTTTCCCCTCAAGTATCTTGATCAACGTACTTTATTGTTCACTGTTCACGCCAGTGTATCCACTTTGCTCTGCTTTAGCTCTTGTTTCACATGTGGTTTGAGCCACCACAATATAAGCATGAGGCGTTCTTCCACGTCCTCTACCAGTTCCTCGACCACCACCGCATCCACCACGTTGTGATCTGTCTCCCCAATACTCGGGGTATCCAATAAATTGGCAAAACGCCAACTCTGCCTTAATTTCTTGGATTCTCGGTCCATTGCCCTGAGAGAATCGATCTTTGATCTCCTTCCACATCTCCACAGGATCTTCTCACCTTCGGATCCACTGTGTTTAAGATCCACAGAGTCACCATCGATTTTGCAGAGATCCAATCTTCGTACCCTGCTGCATCTTTCACCGGCCCCGTCACACTTCCGTCAACGAATCCGAATTTCTTTGCATAGCTCCAATTTTTGTACTCTGATGTATCCTTCGTCGGCTCCGTCACCCTTCCGTCAACGAATCTGAATTTCTTTGCAGAGATCCAATCTTCGTACTCTGCTACATCTATCGTCAGCTCCGTCGCACTTCCGTCAACGAATCTGAATTTCTTTGCAGAGATCCAATCTTTGTACTCTGCTACATCTGTCGTCGGCTCCATCACACTTCCGTCAATGAATCCGAATTTTTTTGCAGAGATCCAATCTTCGTACTCTTCTACATCTTTCGTCGGCTCCGTCGCACTTCCGTCAATGAATCCAAATTTCTTTGCAGAGATCCAATCTTTGTACTATGATGCATCTTTCGTCGGCTTCGTCACCCTTCCGTCAACGAATCGCCTTTCTCACTGCTTGAGCCCATTCATCAAAGTTCTCATCATTGAACTGAACATGGGCGATCACCGCACCTGGATTGTCAGTCATTTCGCTGGAACACTCCTTTCATCTCTATTTTCTCTCAACCAAAGCCATCGTTAAGATTTTGATACCATGTAAAACATGTTCTGATACCATGTAAAACATGTTCTGAAAATTTGTGTTCCCTTTTATTCACAATAATGATCACATTATATACTTACAAAGAGGAGTTGCCCTCAAGGTTAAGATCTACACTAAATGAAATGCATCTTTATCTAACAAGATACGTATCAATCTAATATTTCTAATAAAACCAAATATACAATCGTAACAGGTAAAAAAATATACTCCTGATACTAGGAGATACGATTCTCTGTGTGACTCAGGATACGATCTTCTGTGTGACTCAGGATACGATTCTCTGTGTGACTCGAGATACGATCCTCTGTGTGACTCGGGATACGATCCTCTGTGTGACCCAGGATATAATTCTCTGTGTGACTCATGATACGATCTTCTAACATGTTAAGTTCTATGGGCTTCCAACTCAAAACCAATTGGCAATGAGTGGATTGGCCCATATCTCTTATATATTACTCAAAGTTATTCCCAACTTCCGATGTGGGATATTCTTCACACGCCCCTCGAGATAATGGCCCGTCTAGCCATTAATCTCAAGAATATCCCATCATAGGATTAGTTTCGGGATAGATCGGCCGAACTAATTCGTGTCGGGCTGATTTCAGGTCAGATCTATCGGGTTCTTCTTGGACCATATAGATTTCAATTCGCGTGGGGCAGCGTGTGTTCGGGCTCTGATACCATGTTAAGATCTATGGGCTTCCAACTCAAAACCAATTGGCAATGAGTGGATTGGCCCATATCTCTTATATATTACTCAAAGTTCTTCCCAACTTCCGATGTGGGACATTCTTCATGAAATGTGAATTTTATTGATTAACAAAAAAGTTTACTTACGTGGTTCAAGCAGATAAGGATATATAACACACACAAGATTTTGTGACACCAAACCTAAATTTGATCTAAATTCTGCTCTTCTTGCAAGGTACTCATGAAATGACTAAAAAACTACATCCCTTCTTTTATAAAAAGAAAGAGCGTGTGAAGGTTGACATACAAAAAAAGAGTCTCCTTGGCGAAGTCTTGCCATAATCCCGTCACCAATCCACCGCCACCTTGTAGGGATATTTCCCGGCAAACCGTGAGGAGTCACGTGACGACTTCTTTCCATAAATTCCAAGATCGTGTAGATCGGAGGTATGTGATAAAAGTTATGGCTATTTATTCTCGTATGTTACAATCTATCTTAATCTCAAACAACCGCAAATATGACAAGTTTCGCAAGAAAATAGAAATTGAGGATCAAGAATGCTCTGATCGATTTGAAACTTGGTAAGAAACTGTATGACTCTCTTATCTTGAATCAGAAAGCGGATTGTTATTTGGAGTTGTGATATGAAAGTTATGGTTGTTTATGGACATAATATCTATAGTGCTAATATGTGACCAGTTAAAAGAGAATTCTTGTTCTGGGTTCGTGACATATCATATGGAACTGAATTTTTTGGTAAGGAGATTCATAACTCTTGTAGTTGGGTCTCCATATTTTACAGATTTATGAATCTCCTTACCAAAATTCAGCTCCATATGATTTTTCAAGAATGCAGAACACGAATTCTCCTTTGACTAATCACAGAATAGCACTGCAGATATCATGTCCGAGTAGACAACCATAACTTTCATATCAAAACTCCAAACAACAATCCGCTTTCTGATTCGGGTATATAAGTGATAACACCGTATTTTTACCACTTTTAAACCTGTTTTCAAAATCTTTTTCAAACATTTTCATCTTATTTCTATGAAGAATCGAGTATTTTCAGTATTTTGTAGTGTCAAGAGTCTTTTTAGGTATTTTGGGCAAAAAGCATACAAATGGAGCAAAAACGGCTTGTTGGACAGATCCCCTGTCTCAGAAGTTTAAAACTCGATGAAGGACTTCCCCTCTACAAAATTGGAAGATATTGGTGCTTAAAGAAAGTCACATGAGTTAGCTTTCATATCCAAGTGGTTTGAAGGCAATCCATCAAGTCAATAAAAAGTTATGCCCAGAAGAGTGAAGACCGGTCTTGCTGCCTCGCGAATGAAGCAATTGCAGAAACCAAGCAAGTCGAGAGGTGACCTCGCCGCGGCCACAAGACCCGTCCCTGGAGCGAAACCACCTAATCCTGCGGTCAGAGATCACGCACCTGGGGCCGCCTCACTTCGCCTACAACTTAAC
>OVAY01003348.1:0-11713 GCA_900406395.1 Kernera saxatilis
AAAGAGTAGTAATTGTCCAACTTCCTAGATGAATACAACTTTTAAATGCAATTTACCGTCACTTACGCTTGCTTGATGACTAAAATACAATCTGTTTTATATGTGTTTAGATGATGACAACTGACAAGTATGTATTAACAATTTATACAAAAATTTCATAAGCATATATACGTATGCTCAAATGTGTATCATAAGTTCTGTTCATATACGAACAGAAGCCAAATAGAGAAAAATAGACAAACCATCATCATCAATCATCGGGTGGTATGGTGTCTTTGGTTCGGTGATTTTCTGCCTTACAGGTTTGTTAGATTCAATTTCCACTATATTAGCTTCATCCCATTGTACACGCCCCCTGCCATAAAAAAATGAACATCCTTTAATGTTGCACAAGAGAGACTAATTTTCAGCAGCCTGTTGGAAACAATCCCATGACAAACTAAACTACATTGTACAAAGGTCATCTCTCTCTCTTGACAGAAGAAGCCAATATCTGACCAACTAAAGACAATAAAAGTTCCCAGAATCTTACAGTCAACAATTCTGCTTGAATATGAAAATCCATGAACATTAACAATAAGACCTTCCTCTTCCATGTCCTTTTCAATGGGGGTACTAGAGAAAGATCTGTTCTATGCTTCCTTCCTCCACAAAATTAACACAGCTCATTGGCTCCAGAATTAATCTCATTTAAGCTCATGCAATGTAACGTTCTGACGTGGCTAGCATGCTCAACTCTCTAATAGATGAAACTCTAGACAACAAGCGAAAGAAAATTCTGAGAACGAGAAACATAGTTCAGCTGCTTGTATTCTATTTCAGGCTAATCCAGCAAAACCAATCCAATCTGCTAACTTTCCACAGAAATATACACAACGGTCGGTATAAGTGACAACTCAAATCATAAACCTTTAAAGACAATAAAGCAGCTCAAACCACTAAAATACAGAACCTGGATTTACAAAAGAGATTACGGAATCTACTACATCATTTGAACATCGCGAACGAAAAGAATGAGTGCAAAGAAGCAGTCATCAAACCATCCAAAACCAAAAAACCAGTATCTCTGTCAGAATCAGTGTATGAGAAATCTCATGAGCAGATCAAGCAGTAACCAGAATCTCTGTCAGGATCATTCTGCTATACTATCCAACAAATTACAAGGAAACATCTCTTATATTATCAAATTTACTGACTCAGTGGTTTCAATCAAAATGGTTCAAACTCAAAGGACCAATCGGTATTAGAAGCTATAATGTCTATAAGCTTATCACGTTCCTCAATCCTTCGCCCAAATTAACAATTCACAACTCCGGAGAAACATTGTAAGAAACCCTAGCCTATGTTTGGTTCTACAGAGACCGAATCCAAAATCAACGAGATAAAAAAGGCGAATCTATCGATCGAGCATCACAAATTACGAACTAATACGAAACAATAATTTCCCTTACCTCTTTGGATCGGTCATCTTCAATCTCCAGCAACTTTTTTTTCTCGATCGCAACTTTTTAGAACTTTGTTTTCTTCTTTCGCTGTAACTGGGCTTTGAGAATCTCGAATTTACCCTCCCAGAAGTAATGAAGCCGTACGAAGACACGATGCAAGAGAAGCCGTCCGTTTGTTTGACTTTGACTACAATAGCATTTAGATTCCGCTACGTGTGATGCTACAAGCCCATTGGAGTTCGTCTTGTACACGTGGCGAGATCAAACGCGTGAAGACCCAGTAAGGGTAGTTTTGGAATTTAGAAGTTTTTGAGGAGGAAGGAGAGGAGACGATCAAATCGAAGACCAAGACAGTTTGAGTGCAAAACGAGGGAGGATCAAGTTTCGATCTTTCTTTTGTCCTTCTCGGGATCTTCAGAGCTTGTAAGGATTTTCGAATCTCCTTTGCTGATTTATCGTTTTCGAGAGCTTGTATTGATCTAGTTCTTCGTTAATGCGAATGGGTGATAGTGTTTTTTTTCTTTGATTCATTAGCCATTTCGAGATCTACGTTTTGTGTTTGCTATGATGTTGGAAAATGGAGTGTGATCTAACCCTTCGTGATTCAAAGTGGTTTTCGAATTGTGTACTAGGACTTGGGGAGAGATGATATTGCATTGTGGGTTCTCTGAAACTTAGATCCGGGAATGTATTTCAGAATGGAGTCTTGTGATTTCCAGTTTCTTGATGATTCTTCTGTTATGCTTACTGAAATTATGATAAGGAAGCCAAGTTATGCTCTTGCTCTATCGGTCACTCGAGAGTGATGCTGATGATAAGCTCCAATCTTATGTGAAATTGTACATGTGAAAGCGAGGGGGGTAGATCAAAGTAATTAAGGAAGCCAAAGCAGGAGGAAGTGATGTTTTCTCTCATGCATGGACTATGGAGTTACATGTTCAGCAAGACTGAGTTCCATGTCCTTATTCTTGGTATCGACAAAGCTGGGAAGACGGTAGTGCTTTCCTTTCATCTCTTTATCCATTTGTAACTTCAGCCCGGCATCTGAAATGTTGAGAGTTCACATCTAATGTACTTCCCATACTTCATTGTCTTAGACGTTTTTGGAGAAACTGAAGACGATATACTCAATCTCAGAAGGCCTTCCTCATGATCGGATTGTTCCTACCGTTGGGCTAAATATTGGTCGTATTGAAGTCTCCAATGCTAAAATTGTGTTTTGGGACCTGGGAGGTCAGGTACGTTGGAATTGCCTTAGGTCATATAATTGATCTCTCTTCGTTGTTAATCATATTCCGCTGTGCTCTACTAGTCACCTATACCACCCAAGTGCATATGCTTTGAAATTATATGAGAAATATAGGTTACATAGAAAATCCTTTTGATCTCTTCCTCACTAAGTTTACACTCTTCTTATGGAACTTATGCGTTTGAGCCTTTCTGCAATATGGATTGTTTCTTCCTGTTGAAAACCGTCGTTTGTTTTGATTTTACAGACATTGAATGTGAAAAAGGATCAGTCTTTCTAATCAAATAACTGTGTCTTTTCCCCATTATGGCAGCCTGGTTTGCGGTCAATTTGGGAGAAGTATTATGAAGAAGCACACGCATTGATATATTTGATCGATGCAGCTTGCCCATCCCGCTTTGAAGAATCAAAATCTGCTCTAGGTATGTCTGCTTACACAAGCTGACTACAAACAGAAATATGAAGCTGAAGCTAAAATATAAATTGCCTTTCACCAGAAAAAGCGCTACGGCATGAGGATTTGCAAGGAGCCCCTCTTTTGATATTGGCAAACAAGCAAGTAGGAAGTTGCATTGACTCATATGTTAGCTTAAAGTCTCCAATAATTGTTTCTGATAGTCTTGAATCTGGTAACCAATGAGCAGGATCTCCCAAATGCTGTATCGGCTGAGGAACTGGACCGATATTTGGATCTAAAGAAATTGGACGAGAGGGTGTACATGTTTGAAGCAGCTTCTGGATATGATGGGTAAGTAAATGTAACCTGCAGGAATTTGTAGCCCATTAGAAACACTTAAAGCAGGAAACTTATAAATGTTTTCGTTGAGCAGACGAGGAATCAAAGAAAGTATAGAATGGCTGGTCGGAGTGATGGAGAGAAGCAAAAGAACCGAAACATTAAGAGCCCGTGTAGGATATGCGCCTGTGCCAACTTCCTAGACATGAACGGGACTCGCAAACTCAATTCTCAAACCAACTGTTTCCCTGGGAAACACTTGTAGATAAAAAAAAAAAAGACCAGAATCTTGCATTGTTTTGGGTTAGCATCAAATCACATGATGAGTAGGACTAGTAATCTCCTTATTATTGCCTTTAAGATCCTTATTAATGTTATGATTCAATTGAGATTTGAGGTAAGGATTGCATTTAGTTCCCCCTTGTACTGCAAACAATGATGTAATTAAGTTTCTTGAGTCTAAAACTCATTGAAAAGAAAAAAAAACAGAGATCACACTACAAAGAGTCTAAACAGAGATCACACTACAAAGAGTCTTCTCTCTTTTTTTAGCATCTACAAAGAGTCTTACTCTTCTTCTGTAGCTTTTAAGACAGGAAACAAGCAGAAGTAGTACGAAACAATCCGAGAGGTTTCAATTTGCACTTTTGCAGCCTAAGCTGTTCCTGAAACAAAGAAGTGACTCAGAATTATCAGACCAAGTTTGAGGCTAAGAGTTTCAGAAAGCAATCAAGAGCGGAAGAGAGAGATTGTACCGGAAATGAGAGGCTTGGGTCTGGTCTTGAACAAGATCTTTGTTCTTATAATCCCGACAACTTCCAGCTCCGTTGCTTTCCTTGATAAAACGTCAGTACACTTTTGAAGCTTCTTCAAAACCAGTAATGGCTTCTTCAAAGTCACCTTCGAGCCTGTGAGTTCATGGTAACCCACCGTGAACGTGTAGATTTCCTGCAATCATCGATGAGATCCTCAATCTCCGGCGATTACAGTTCCGATTGGTAAAGAAAAAAAAAGGAATTGAATTTTAAAACAAAAAAAAAAACAAAACCTGGGAGGAATCAGAGTGACAGAGACGACCGATCTCGAGATTCTGAATAGAGCCTTGGAACGAAGGTTGAGTCTCGACAACTCCTTGGAGCTCTACGATCGTCCACTCGCTACACTCATCTTCTCCACACCCACACTTCACTCGAATCTCCATCTTCTCCTTCTCTCGTCTTCTTCGTCTTCGATACATTATTTTTTATATACAAAAATATATATACAAGTTTTGGCGGAAACACACAAGATATTTCGCGGGCTTTTTCGTTTGAGATGACGTCACAATTATCTAGTCCCTGAAATCAAAATTCAGCTGCTCCAAATTTGAGGAAGCTCAAAAAGTAAAAAAAAAAAAGCTACCTTTAAGACGCATCCATTGTTACAAACAGGAAAAAGAAACATCATTGGATGGGTTAGGAGTTTTATGAGTTTCCAGGTTCTGTCGATACACAAAGCTAATACATATGTATTTACAGAACATGGACACACAACAAACAGGCATTGCACATGGATCTTACATTATAACCCATGGCGTTATCTAAATACCCCTAAAAAGAGAAAAAA
Organism: Kernera saxatilis; assembly: GCA_900406395.1. Taxonomy (NCBI): domain Eukaryota; kingdom Viridiplantae; phylum Streptophyta; class Magnoliopsida; order Brassicales; family Brassicaceae; genus Kernera; species Kernera saxatilis. Next base: position 5,036 of record OVAY01003348.1, read on the forward strand.
ACACCTAGTCCTTGGAGAAAGATTGCGGAAACCAAGATTTCCCCACAGTCTTGTTCTCCATGTTACTAACCAAGTACTCACAGCTGCTTTGCCTAACTTGCGGCGGTTCTTGCGTTGCTGATGCTGTAATCGTGATCCCCTCAGATTTTGGTTTTACAACTGGTTCATCTAACCCGATCGGGATTGCACCCGTCAGGGTTTTTATAGCAAAGTCGATACACGGGTCTTTCCAGATGTCCGCACCTGGTAATTCACTCGAAAAACCTGGTTTTGCAGAGCATGTGTTAACATTTCCAGGCGTCTCTGGGAAAAAGGCGATTCCTTTCTGCTTGGCGTGGTTGTTATTTGGATCAGAAGAGATTGCAGCAGCGTTGGGAAGACGCAGAGATTCTCCGGTTAATGTTTTGATAGCAAAGGCAATGCAAGGATCTTTCCAAAGATCTGCAAGAGTCGAGTCAAATGCAGAGGAGGAGAAGCTGTTGGTGTTCTTCTCCATCGCTTCTGCGCATGCGCCTCTAACAACAGACGATTTAAATGAGTCGTTGCTTAAGTTATTTCTCCTCTGAATGACATTGCCGTTATGAGAAGGATGCGGATGCGTATGCTCTCCTTTATTTGATGATCTCAAAGGCGAGATCTCAGTTGCTTTCGGACTGGTAACTTTATTAGCCTTTGGACTCGACCGCCCCAGTCTTTTGCATGCTGCTGTCTTCTCACGCTTTGTTGCAGACGTTTGGCGAGACAACGGTGACACCGGCGACATTTCTTCCTTCGGCTTGTAACCGTCAAGACGAAAAACTGGATTCAGTTCCACTTCAGATATCACCAGTGGCATCTTCATCTTCTTCTTTTCTCCAGAGCCATTTCTGCCTACTGGTTTACAGATCTTTTCTATCTTCACTTTCATTTCTGCACTCACACAACTGTTGCTTGTACTAGCACTTGGTTTTGGAGATGAGTGTTCATTATAGCTTTTGGCTTCTTCCTTATTGAGGAGTATATCCATCTTTTTCAAACCGATGGTAGCAGCAGGATTCACAGGTTGCTCGCACTTTCCGGCTGTGCCATCATCAGGGGGTACTACTCGTTGAGCTTTGGTTCTTGTCTTCAGTTCAGGCGTCGGTTCAAGCTCAATACCAGCTAATCGTTTTGATGCTCGTCGAGCTACACTATTAGTTAACTCATTCTTCTTCACTATAGCTTTACTCCTTGTGATACGTTTTTCAGTAGATTCCTTCTCTGGGTCTTGTGAACTTGCACTCCTCAATCTGAATTTTACACTATCTACAAATACGAGAAAACATCGAAAAAATTGGTATTACTCAAAAATCCTTTTGTTATCTAAGCCAGCACTCGGGTGGAAACTAAGTTCAGATATCTACTTACCTTGTTCTGATTTTGCATTTGATGAAGACGGGTCTTCCTCATTCTTACTTGCTTTAGCTTGGCTCCTAGTAACCCGTTTCGCTATGGGCTGCTTTTCCATAGAATCTTTCACCTCTTCCTTCTTCCCCAAATCCTCATGAACTTGTGAGGTTACAATGCTCAAGTCGGAGTTCATTTTCCCTGCAAATATAATCGAATGTTGACATTTAACGTTACTCACTGCATAAGTATGTTTATACCCTGATAAAACAGAACCCAAAAGTGTTCGTACTTACAATTCTCAGAAGAAGATAAGTTTCTCCGTTTACTATCTCTGACATTAATATTTATGTTCTTCTCCTTTTCCAATAAATCATCTCCAGACTCCAGAAGAAGCTAAAATTGAACAAAGAAAAGTTGAATCCAATAGATCAGAAAATCAACTATTCAGCTATAGATCTTTCCATCTAAGTAACAATAACAAAAAAGGTGAAAGTAACTCACGACATTCTTTCCATTTCCAGAATCATCATCTTCGATATCGCTTGCCTTCAATTTACGTGCATAGTTTCCAATATCACCAGTCTCAACATACCGTGATGCGTCTTTGAAGGAATGAAAGATATACCCACTTTTAGTGTCAATGAAGAACTGCAAGAAAAAAGAAACAAAAAAGTAGGCACTTTCAAGAATAACATAAGAGATTTTCCAAGAATTGAGCATGTAAATGTAGGAGAAAATGTCACATGACACGAAATGTTCATTTGAGATAAAAGATGAGAAAGGCTGAACAAATAGTAGAGGGTACAAACTGGATCTCTTCTATTTTTACGGCCTGTTCTGTTTGTTATTACAAGCTTCTTGATCCATCCTTGGGGTAAGCCTTCAGCTGCAGATTTCTCAACTATAACCTGTATCACTTAAACATAAAGACTTCTTCTTTTTAAGAGACGTATAAATGTCAAAATATGAGGAGGGATCGCAAAGAACAAAACACCATTGCTTCCAAACATATAAACAACAGAAAATTCTCAGATATCCCGGCTTATGAAAAATCTGATACCAGAACTTTCACAATATGAATGTGTTCTTCTCAAACTTCTCATTCCTTTTCACAAGAAGCAAACTGATACAAATCTTTACAAAGTCAAAACGACTTTAGAAATCAGCATCCCCAATCAATTCACAAGTAAAAGGAGCTTATTTGTCAAAGCCACATAACTACAATCACAAACCAACAGAGTTAAAGAAAGTGTAGCTTTATAACAAAGCTTTGATCAAACTACATCAATGGTATCAATTTTATCCATAGCCCTGTAAAGACCATTTTCAGATATCAACACCCCTTGACTTATAAAATTAATTCACTAAACCTCTCTCTTTTGATATAGTCTCTATCTTTCCCTAGAGCTAAGCACATTGCATGCAAGAGAAAAATCATTATGACGGCAAAAGATTTCACCTTTTTTCCATGATAACGGAATCATACAATCAGAAACTGAGAGAGAGAGACAGTTATAGAATTTGGCACTTCAATAAAGATATATTACAAATTTCCACAAAAGAGATAAAGACAAAATCATTCAGTAACAAGAACCAAACATGCAGAAGACAATCCAATCCAGAGAGATTTACGACAAAAAGAAATCAAATTGTAAGAATAGGGTTTATAACTCATATTCACCTTATCCTTTCTCCCATTCTTCCTTACTCTGATTTCCACTTTACGCTCAGCCGTTAAACCATCAGAGATCCCTTCTCCGTCCATTTCTTCTCGCCTGAAAACTCAGCTCCAGTAACCGGAAAAACCACTTTCCTCTCTCTCTCTCTTCCCTTAGACACACACACAAACACAGAGTCTCTTGATATTCCCGGATTCGCGAAAACTAACATAACCCAGAATGCGTTCGACTCAAAACGCCAAAACCCATCACGAATTCACCGGGAAGCAATAAAGAAGGAACCTTTTATTTTGTCTGATTGTGAATTGTGTCCGTATCCACTGGGAGCTTAATAAGAAAATAGGTTTAATTGGGGACAAAGGAAATGGGTTTACACGTGTTGTAGTGGAGCTTCCATGGCGATTCCCGATTTGAGAGGCTCAGTCCATCACCAGCACGCGAGTCTTCTGGGCCAACGCCGACTACTTTCTCTCTTCTATTGCTAAATAGCTAATATCCATTTTTTCCTCATGTACAGTTTATTCCTTCTTCTTTTTTTTTGGATTTTTGTTTTTAACTTGGTTTGGCTAAAAATATTAAATTTTGCAAATCTATTTATGGTGATGTTTCCAAACACTATGGGGAGATTTTCTTACCATTTGACCGAAAACAGTTATTATTATTTTATAAAACTATCAAAAGGAGTTATATTCATTGATAGATTCTTAAATTTAGATTTTATTGTTTTTGGTTAATGAATTCTTATATATTTAGTTAAATTCATTGCTATTGGTGTGATGACTTTTGAATTCTATTCAAAATCTCTTATTCGTTATCGTTAACTTTGTAATTCTATTAAAAAAATGTATATATTAATTGAGAAGGCAGAGAAAGAAAATTAGTGCAAAATATTTACTAGATTTGGAGTAAAGTCTTGCGATCCTTTATTTCCAAATAGCATAAATGAAATAATGGAACGCTAACTAATCAAGTGGTGGTGGTCTAGTGGTTTTCATTTGAGTAAGAGTTGTTATGTTGGTCTAGGGCAGGGATCGGGATCGATTCCCTGATTCCCTTCAAACGCGAAATATTCTAAATCATGACACTTGGTGTTGTAGGTCCATTAAAAAATCAGGTGAATGGACTATTCGACGGCTATACTCGCCCATACATTCTTATCTCAAGACATGTCTTTCATCCATCTAACTCCATCTTTAAACAGAGTCGGAGGAAACAGATTTTAGCTTTTGAGATGAAGAAGGACCAAGCCTCGGAGCTGAAGCTATAGACTATAGTAGAAAAAACAAATATTGTCTAAATTCGTCTTGGATGTTGCATAGGAGGCAGATTGAAGGGACAGCGAGTCCCTAGCTTCTTAACCAATTTCGATTATATGGCCTATTTCTTGTTGTTACAAGAAGAAGAAGATTTTTGTCACTTTGTAACGATTTCGGTTGAGCTTAAAACGCAGAGTACTAAGTACTTCTTCTTGGGCTTTTACGTCACGATGAGTCTGACTTGGACCTTCTTCCATTTCAGCTTGGCCCACGAATAGTATTCAGCAGTAGCTACACATTTTTTGGTTAAAAGTACACATTATTTGTTTTTATTTTGTATTTTTAATTCGTACGGATTTTTTTGGTAGGATATAAGCAAAAATCCAGTAGCAAATTATAATTTATGACATATTTTCTAGGTAATCAAAATGTAACTATATGTGTTCATCACAAAATGACTGGTTATAGCAAACTGGTAGCAAATTTGAGACATATTTGTGTGATCACATGTTGTTGCAATTTGCTAAAAAAAAAAAAAAATTATTTTACAGATTTATTAAATCAAGGTTGTTGATTTTGCTTTTTTTTTTTTTTTGTACTTGGAGAAGTTTTTTCGTTTTTCTTAAGATTTAACTTTTTTTTTAACATCTTACCTGTATTTTAGGGATGTGTGGAAGAGGCAACAACCGGATCTCCTTTTTTTTTCGGAAACTAAACAATGTCTTTTATTTTTAGAAAAATTTAAGTCGCATTTTGGTTACAATAATTTAATCACTGTGGACCCTATCGGTTGTAGTGGCAGTTTAGCCTTATTTTTTAATAATAATTTTAATATTGCGGTTTTATATAAGAGTAATCGGTTAGTTGATGTAAAAGCTCATGTTCATGGAAAATTACTCCATTTAATTTTTGTTTATGGAGATCCGGTTTCTAAACACCGTGATCAAGTATGGGAGCGGTTGACACGCATTGGTATTGGGCGGACCACACCTTGGTTCCTTATTGGTGATTTTAATGAGATAACCGGAAATCATGAGAAAAAGGCGGATCCTTAAGACATGCTTCTTCTTTTATATCTTTTAATCAAATGATTCAAGATTGCGGACTCCTGGAGTTCCCGTACAATGGAGATTGTCTATCATGGAGGGGATGACGTAATAAAAAACCAATTCGGTGTCGATTAGATAGAGCCTTAGCAAATGAGGAGTGGCATGAGATGTTTAGCAGGTCCGTTGTGGAATATTTACCCATGGTGGCATCAGATCATAAACCAATAGTGGCATTTATCGACAATAAAATCCCCAGGGGAAGGAAAAATTTTTGGTTTGATAAGCGGTGGATTGGACAAAATGGATTAATGGAAGCTATTCAGGACGGTTGGTTCACACAACAGGGCACGGGTACAAGAAGCTTCACAGGGAAAATAATAAACTGCCGATGAGCTTTTTCTTGTTGGCGGAAAAATATACAGCCACATGGAAGGGAGCTGATTTCTGATTTACAAAAGGAACTCGAAGCGGTACAACGAGATGACAATAGTACACCCGAGGAAGTCACGACTTTAATGACTAAAATAAAGGAAGCATACACGGATGAGGAATTATATTGGCAGCAAAAGAGTCGAAACAAATGGCTTGTATTGGGTGATCAAAACTCGAAATTTTTTCACGCCCATGTTAAACAGCGCAGGGCACGGAATAGGATTGTGGGTTTACATGATTTGGCTGGAACTTGGGTCACCGAGGACAAACAAATACAAAAAGTGGCAGTTTCTTATTTCGATGATCTGTTTAAATCATCAGAGCCACAGGAGGTCGAGAAACTTTTGGCGGAAATCCCGACTTTGATTTCAGCTGAAATAAACGAGGAACTTACGGCACCAGTCACAGAACTGGAGATAAAAACGGCATTATTTATGATGTATCCAGAGAAAGCGCCCGGCCCGAATGGAATGACAGCCTTATTTTTCCAAAAAGTCTGGCCCATTGTAAAGACTGCTCTGATGGAATTGGTGAGCTCTTTTATGCAAACGGGGGAGCTGGATTACCGATTAAACATGACAAATATTTGTCTTATACCAAAAACAGAGAGGCCGACCAGAATGACGGAACTACGTCCCATTAGTCTATGTAATGTGGGTTACAAAATCATCTCCAAAGTTTTGTGTCAGAGATTAAAACGGTTTCTGCCATCACTAATTTCGGAAACACAATCGGCATTTGTAGCAGGTCTTCTTATTACAGACAATATTCTTATTGCCCAGGAAATGTTCCATGGACTTCGAACGAATAAATCCTGCAAAGGTAAATATATGGCTATTAAGTCCGACATGAGTAAAGCTTATGACCGGGTGGAATGGTCCTTCATAGAAAAAT
>OVAY01003349.1:0-11704 GCA_900406395.1 Kernera saxatilis
ACAAAAAGAATTGGCTTAAACATCACTTAATATGAAACAGAGGGAGTATTTTATTTTTGTTTGGTCAACTCATAAAACTATATTTCTTTCACAATCTACTATATATTAAACTAAAAGTTATGGGCATCCAGAATTCATGAAACCACTTTCAATCATGTTACAAGAAATTGTAATGAAGTGGCACATTTGGTAGCAAAGGAAGGACTGTGTAATAGTCTTTTTTATTCATAATGTATTTATTCTCCATTTTGGATTACTAACTGTTTGTACTGCGAATTTATTCTTTCACGATAAATAAAGTTTATATTTTCTGAAAAAAAAATTAAAATAAAATTAAAATATTTATTTTTATTATATTAAATATATTAAAATCTAATGTTTTTAAAAATGAGATTAAAGTTAATATAAGAAAACAAATTTCTATTAAATCTCTACTATCCATGTTGCAGAACAACAAATAAAAATAAACTTTATATTAATCTGTACTATTTAATAAATTATTATTTTTTATAAATTATGTAGTTAACATGATAATTTTCACTAAAATATTTTTTAAAATTTAATATTATTTGATTATAATTTTCATATAATATATTATATAAATTGCAATATTAAATTTAATAAAATCATTAATATTTTTTAATTCTGCAGGTCCGCAGGATACCATATAGTATTTTAATAATCGTAAAAGATTTCATCGAGAACTATGGACTTCAACTTTTGTTGAATAAAATCAATTAGCCAATTATTTTTATTTTTTCTTGAACAGCGAAGTTTCAAGTAAATGTATTCATATACACGAGAACTTTCCAAAAATGAAATTAAATTCCCACCATCATTTTTTTTTTTTTATTTTTCTAAAAACCTCACTTTCTATAAGAAGAATAATGGGATCAACTAAAGTCGTGAAGCGTCGACTTTTTCTTTCGGGAACAGGCGATGGTAACAAAAAAAAAAAATGACAAAAGACATAAATCTGAAGAATAATGTCGCATCAAAACCTTTATGATGAGCGTATCTGTTCCATAATATTACAAATAATTTTTGGATATAAGTTCCAATTTTCGATGAAACTCTAATTGATTAGGGTTTAACGGGTCACGTGGAAATGAATAGGAAAACTAGATAAAGAGTTTATAAATATATATACCTATTATGGTCCAACGTGAAGCCAATCTTGTTGGAGACGGCCTTCAAAGCCACTTGCCATTTCTCTATCTCTTCACGGTTGGATTCTTCGGTGCGTCTCCAAAACCTATAACCGAACATTCCCTTCTGATTCCTAACGTCTTCCGGTCTCACTTTATAGAAGATCGGGATCGCAACCAGTTTACCTTTTTCCGCTTGTTCCATGATTCTTGTGAGCTCTTCTAAGCACCATTTTGATTCTGCATACCTATTGAAAAAGGTAATATCTTCATAAACTAAAGAAAAATGATAGCCAAGAGCGTGTGGTCTAGTGAGTAGAGGATCATCAAGGGGGTCAATGCTAGGGATCGAGTTTCACTATCTACGAAAATCATGGGGATCATGAAAAGTTGTTATGTTGAGCATAATTACTGGATCAATACCTGGTGGATAAGATGACCAGCGCGACGGTGGCCTCATCGATCCTTTTAAAGAGGTGTTTAAGGTCTCTGCCCTTTTGTTCATGCGTATCTATGAAGAATTTGATGTTGTGTCTTTTCAACGCATCTACAAGGTGGCTGGCAAAGCCATAGCGAATATCTTTTCCCCGGAAGTTGATGAACACTTGATAGATGGGGCGAGATAGAGCGGCCATCACAGAATTTATATGGGTTTGGTTCAAGAATCGTTAGGTAAGGCTTTTTCTTTCTTGATTCCTCCTAGAGATGTTGGATCTAGTGCAATTGTGCATAGAAGAAGGTAGGCGATTGAAGAAGGAAGTTGTACTGAAAAAGGCTTCTCGCTGATACTTTTATATACAATCTCATGTAAGTGTAACATGTGCCACGAGAAAGTTTCTTGCTGATCTTTTATATATATATTTTTTTGGCGCATGTAATATACCCATGACGTCATCAAGAATTGCTGACCCGAAAAGAAAACGAAAACACCACAAGAACTATTCCACAAATTAAATAAAAGAAGGACGTAAGCAAACAATGAAATATGTATGCCTGCTTTAAGCACCTACCTAGCTAGGGAAACAATGAAAGTGCCCTCGGGGACGATAGTGACAGAGTCAGAGTGAAGCTATTCAACCTTCTTATAATGAATGTGATTGCTTTTTATAACAAAATCACATCCGAGGAATGTCATAGCTTGATCCGTCGAAGGACATCGAAAACCGACATTGCCATTCAACATTTTTTTAATAGTTTATATTGTTTTGGTCAATCTTGGTTTAAGAGGTTTTGCACGTCATATTGGTTCCAATGAATATCCGTCCGATCATCAAAGGACATCGAAAGCTCATCAAATCATTAATTTATTGTCCCCCAACCTTTATGAACTTGTACTCTAAATAAATATAGTTTTTTGACTCAGGTCTACTTTCATTTTTCTACAGATAGCCATGAAGACTCAATTTTAAAAATTTATTTTTAAAAGGTTATCTGGACAACTAATCGTACATGTATGCAAGGAACATGCTACTATGCTAAACATGCGGGCTAGAAGGATCATAATACATGTAACCATACTAGTGTGGACATGACCGGTCCAATAAAATTGGTAGTCCAAAGCAGAAAAAACAAAAAATTGTGTTTTTTTATATATTTACTAGATTTGGATCCGTGTGATATGCAAAATTTTAATAATAGTTGTATTTATATATAATTAAAAAATAAGTAAATATCCGTTATTGGTAACTGGTTGAACTTGATGAATATGAATTTTTTGATTTAATTAATTTAAAGTTAAATAACTTTTGATCGTTTTTTGAACTCTTAAACTCATTTTTCTTGTTTTGAATTTGATATCAATAGATAAGAGAATAAAAGAATAGAATCACACCGTTGAATTTTGAAAACTCTAATATACAAATAATAGGGAAATATTTCTCAAAATATTATTTATTTGCCATTTTTTATATATTTCTCAAAAATATTACTTATTTACTATTTTTTTATCCAAAAATAGAATTTATCTTCATATTATTTATCAATAATTTTATTTTAGGCCTTTTTTTTAACCACATTGCAATTTTGTTTTTCAAATTTGATCATTTTACTTTATACATAAATAACATATTGCATAGATAATTTTTTTCTTCTTTTATCTTTGATTTTTTTTAATTACATTACTATTATTATTATTTTTTATTTTACTTATTTCAATTTACTAATTATGTTGATACTATATATTTTTTTTTAATTTATCAATTATTTTGATTATATATATTTTTTTCTTTATTTATTTTACCGTTTCTTTATTTTATGATTTTATTATATTGATAATGTTACAATTTAAATTAAAACACATGTTATGATCCAATGAGTTAAAATTTTACCTACGAAAGTTTATGTTTCGTAAAACGACGTCGTTTATGTTAGGTATCTAATTTCCTCCCGGAAAACGCCGTGACGACTGACGAGCTTCAATCTCACTCACTCGTTTCTCGTTTCTGTTCTCCTCACTCGCCACCATTTGCCTAGTTCCCCAAGTTCCAATCTTTGAGGATCTTAGACGCAACCCATATCTCAGATGTCGCCGTGAAAGAGATTCATCCCTATATCATCCGATTTTACGAAGCAACTGAGGTTTAGTTTTACCTAATAACTGTGAGTTTTGGATAATTCCGCTGAAATTGATATTGAAATTGGGGATTTTGTCGTTTTGGATTCGAATTTTGTAGACTGGAGATAGGAGTGTGAAAAACAAATGCTTGAAGAGAGGAGTGAAGGAAGTGGTTTAGAGCATTCGCCGTGGCCATAAAGGGTTAGTTTTCTATGCTTTAATCTTCAGGTTTTGCTTAGCTTTTGGAAATTGTCTCTTAAAGCTGTTTGGGGAAAAAGAGGATTTCTTCGAATTCCAGTTATATGCCATTGTTTGTGTGTATTCTAGGGATGTGTTTGTGTTTGTGTCTCTGTGAACGGTGTTTGTGTGTATGCCATTGTTGTCTGGTTTTGGTTTCTTGAGCTTCTTCTTCAGATTGATGCAAAGACATCCGATTGTTCTGTATCGATAGGAAGAAATTTTAGGACATAGCCTTAGAAGACTTGCGAAGTTTGATGTGTTTAAGGTAATTTTTTCGATTTCATAACGACACCTAAGCATGTTTGTAAAATCATCCATTTAGTCATTTATTTTAGTTGCGTGTGTTGCAAATAATTTAACTCTTTTTCATGATAGAAGATAAATTATCATTTATAATATAGAAAATCAAAGATTTATAAATTATAATGATGGGGTACTGTTAAAAATGAATGGAATAGTCAGTTGCGAATTGATTGACCATTGATGATGATATAGATTAGCCAACAAACACATTCATTTATGCAAACTAACACAAATGAAAACAGAATCTGATTTTGACTTCTCTTAGTAACTGTCTTTGAAGTTCTTGTGTTTGTGATTAACTTAATCTCTTAAAGAGCTAACTTGGAATGTGGATGATGTGATTGGGATGGGTTTAGATTGGGAACAGAATCATAAGGAAGAGGATACATGTGCGTGTGGAGCACGTGCAGCAGTCAAGGTGTGCTGAGGAGTTCAAACTCAGGAAGAAGAAGAACGATGAGCTCAAGGCTGCAGCTAAAGCCAGAGGAGAGACAATCAGCACCAAGAGACAGCCTAAAGGTCCCAAACCAGGTTTCATGGTTGAAGGCATGACCTTGGAGACTGTCACGCCAATCCCTTACGATGTCGTCAACGATCTCAAGGGTGGTTATTAAGTTTCCATTTTTCTTATTCTCTTGTCGGAATTTTTGCACTTTTGTTTTCTCTCTTGTATTTGAACTAAGACTGATTTCTATATGGTATGAGGATGCAGTTCAGATGTTATTAGAAGATTTTGGTTTGTCATAATCAGTTGTTTATTGCTTTCGTTTGTTCGCATTCTCCGAGAAAATGATTCCATAAAACTGAGACATTTTATCAGTAAATTGAAAATAATGTTGTAGTCTTTGGTCTGTCATGTGGAATTAGTGCTTGCATTATAAGGAACCATGACTCTGCATTTGATGAGTAGTACTATTCTTTCTTTGGAGGCGTTGGGAAGAAAATTGAACTAACTCAAAAAATTTGTCTATTTTCGATAACATGATACAAACGTAGGAAACTCAGAATAGAGTTTCAAATTCAATACATAAAAACACAACTTTTGATACAGTGATGAAGTTGGTAGAACTATTGGGTCGGCTTCTTCTGAGAACCGTACATCTAGATTCACTATAAGCTCCAAAGAAACCATCTGCAAAATAAGCTCTGTACACAAGTATCTGTGATTGAAGGTCCCTGAAAGCCAATATTGCCACAGTCCATAACGCATTTCGCAAAGAAGGAAGCTTTATCGGCAAAAGACGTGTGCATCCCGTTTGCTGCAAGTAGAAGAAAATCAAGAGAAAAACCAAGGAGACGTGAGCAGAACATCACCTATCAGAAAGACAAAACCTAATCTTTCAGAGTCGGATGCAAAAGTTCTTTACCGTTTACGACAACCTTCAGTTTGTACTAAAAAAAAGATCAATGTAGAATCCCTTTGCGCTGCAGGCACCTTGGAGCTCAAATGCTCCACGTCAAACTGGTAAAGATTGAAGAGAAAGATTGTGTTTTAAATTTCAGTGTAAATCTTTGGAAAGAAAGAGATGACACACACACACACATACAAACAGATCAAGAATCACCTGAAAACTGTTACTAGAGCACAATCTGGAGATAGAATTCAAAGAAGAGATGGTGATAAATGTTTTTATTCCCTTCTTTTGTTTCCATTAAACTACATCATGAAGAAATTAACTTTATTTGCATCAGCAACTGGAGCCACAAAATTAAGAGAGAACAATCAAAAACTTCTTCTTCTCTTGTTTCACTTCAATCCAGATACGGCTTTATATTTACAAGAATAATGCATCAACTACTTGCTAAGAAATAGCAATAACCTTACGACTAACTCAACTAAGAAAACTGTCAAAGCTAGAACAGAACGGCTTTTGCCCTTTATTAGATGCAAAGAAAGATATATATACAAGTTACCGAAAGCCCTAAGTTGAGCTCCAAGAATAAGGAAATACACTACAAAAGGAATATATACAAAACTATCCCGTGAACTTATTCAACAGAAATTGACCAAGACTTATTGACTCATTCTTGCTAACAGCGTGAAGTTCAGAGAGACCTATCAACCCAACGGCTCAAGATAGCCACAACAGAGCTAGCTGGTGAGGCACACTTGCGAACAGTATCAGCGATAAGGCGAGCACTACACCTATCAGCCCAATCGCCGAGCCAAACCATGTCCATGGCAGAGTCACTGGAACGTTAGATGCTTTCACCTTCTTCACACAATCGTCTTTTCTTCCTTCGTCAGAGACATTCCCAATCTCCTTGACGATCTTCTTGATAAACTTGGCCTCCGATCTGTCAAATTAGAGATAGAAAAATCAGTGAGATCCTTCGACTTTGGAAACGTATCTCAAAGAGTATAGAATAAAGGTAGAAGAAGACGGAGGACAAAATGGTCAACCACGCGGATTAAATGGGCTTTTTATTTATGGGTTATAGCATTTTGAGGCCCGCTTAATTTGCAGGTCAGACCCACTGGGTTTTGGGACAAAACCTAATGGAAGATGCGAAGGAATTTATGCAAAAATTTAAAACAAAATCTCTTGCTTTTGGAAGAAGTTTTATGACGTTCTTTTAGTAAACCTTGAGATAATTTTTTCTTTAACAAAACAAAAACCTTGTGATAATTTTATGACAGAACTATGGGATTGGTTAAAAAAGGTTTTTGGTTGAGTGATGTTTTTTCCAAAAACAAATATATTGTGTAGAACGTTGACAATAAAAATGTGTAGAATAGTGAAAGAACATAAAAAGATCAGTTGGTAATTTGATAGAAAAAGAAAATACCATCTTTGTTAAAAAGGAAAAAACAAATATATTGTGTAGAACGTTGACAGTAAAAATGTGTTTAACCTGAGGTTGTGTGTTCTCATGGAAAATCTGTTTATGTGTCTCTATATATAAGACCATTTCTATCTATCTATCTCTTCATCTCTAGCTCGCGTTAGGGTTAATAGTAGCATCTATTGGCTCTCGGAGAAAAGCCGACACATTTTCGCGGCAACATATTCGATCTATAATATCTAATTCAGTTTCTATATATACCTATTGTGCTCCAACGTGAAGCCAAACTTGTTGGAGACAGCCTTCAAAGCTACTTGCCATTTCTCCATCTCTTCACGGCTGGATTTTTCAGTGCGTGTCCGAAACCAATTTCCGAACACGCCCTTCTGTCTCCTAACGTCTTCGGGTCTCACCTTATAGAAGACTGGGATGACTACCATTTCCCTTTTCTCCGCTTGTTCCATGATTGTCGTTAGCTCTTCCAAACACCACTTTGATTCTGCATACCTATTCAGGATAGTAATAACATCAATTTTTTTTGGTATCTTTATATACTCACGAGACCATGAAGAACAACGTGAAGAACATAAACCCTTGCACATAAATGGTTCGATCGGTACCGAGAAATTATCGATTCTCCTCTGCAAATCACACAACTTTGGACCATGTAAGTGACTTTTTCTGTTTTCATGAGTTGAATCATAAATGTGATACTACTAACTTCATTCTCTTTTGTTAATCCTAGGATGGTCATTTGAAAGAATGGAATGTGGAATGCGAGATTGACAATGAGAAGATCTAAGTGATTGAGCTAAAGGAAGTGGTCCAAATTTTAAAAGAGGAAGTCTTATGGTGCCAAACCGAACTACGCAAATCCAAAATCAAGAGCATGGCGATTGTTGTTTGTTTTTGTGTTTTGGCTATTTTAATCATTTGCTATCTTATGGTTCACAAAAGTGGAAGAAACAAACTAGTATTTAGTCACTAGTGTAATCTTATTTAGTAGCTTTGAAGTTATGACTGTAAGACTGAATTTGTTATTGAGTTTTGGATGGTTTTGTAATGTAATTTGGATTAAATGGGAGTTAAATTGTAATGATTATTGGATGCATAATCTTGCGGGTGTGCTTCAGTTTAGTTTTCTTACAGGTTCTGTTCTGTTTTTAGATCGGTTTTGGGTGTGTTTCGGTTCTGTCTTATTGCAGGTTTTGGATTGATTCTGTTTTCTTGCAGGATCCTAAGAACCGGTTGAAATCAAACTGAAAACATGATCTCATTACAAAAACCAACCAGTTTCAGTTATGTTTCATGGATAAAACTCTAGTATTCACATAAAATTTTTAGAAAAATATCAAAAGAGAAACTAACCCGTTTTAGTTATGTTTCATGATCACCTCACCTCTTGGACTTGGTATCATGAGTCATTAAACACGTCATGAAAACAAATCTGAATTTAAAGAACACAATTGGATAAGCTCATCAATGCTTATTGAGCTTCTGTCTCTTTCTAGTCATGTGTGAGATATGATGCGAAGAATTCGAATGGAAATCACAATTTTAGGGTTTCAAGTTCTCGAATTGGAGATTTAGGGGAAGAAAAGAAAAAACTAATTGATTCTGGTTTTTTTCATTAACGACAAACGTGAACTGTAAACGTGGACTTTTTTGAAGTCCAAATTTGCGTAGTCAACGAAAATTTGGAGATTTAATCTGCAAACATGCAATATGAGGAATATTTCTGCAACATTTCATTAGTTGAGGAATTAAATGGTTATTTTCCCTCACATCTTTAGCCATTTAATTTTTTTGGGGATCTTTATATACATATATAAAACAAATTTATTATGTTGAGCGTAATAGGAACATTACCTCGTGGAGAAGATGACCAGCGCGACGGGGGCCTCTTTGATCCTTTTAAAGAGGTGATTCAGGTCTCTGCCTTTTTGTTCCTGCGTATCTATGAAGAACTTGATGTTGTGTCTTTCCAAGGCATCTGTAAGGTGACTGGCGAAGCCATAGCGAAGATCCTTTCCCCGGAAGTTGATGAACACTTGAGGGACGGGGTGAGATAGAGTGGCCATCACAAATCTTCACGAGTTTGGTTCAAGAATCCTTAAATAAGCCTTTTTTTTTTTGGAAACTAGTAGATGTTAATTAGAGTAGACAGACATGACGTCACCAACATGACACTAATAACCATTCGAATATTTTTGATTAATCGTAGCACACGGATCAATTAATGACAAAAACGAGGCAGATATATGTAGGTTAGAAGTGGAAAATATTTAATGCCCCATAAAATAATTATACTTAGTGTAAATTGTAAAAGTAAATATTTAATGCCCCGGCCCATTCATAATAATTAATTAATTGGGAAATTTGGAAAAATAAAACGAATTAAGTTATCTATTGTCCCACTAAATATTTATGGGAAAATTAGAAATAAAGGATACTTTTACTCTATTTTTGTCCATCTACACCTTTTTTTAGATGCACAATTGTGACTAAACTACCCCCAAAATCATAAATATTAAAATCTAAATTATTTTAAAAAAATAAATTTAATTCGAAATTAAATATTAAAAAGGAAATAAAATATATTTAAGGAAATAAAATTTTTTGATTATTCCAAAAACGTAACAAACAAATATTTAAAAAATATTATTTGATATGTTCTACGAGTTGTAGAATACGTATTCTACGTTCTGCGGGTTCAAGAATGTGTATTCTGCGATTTCTCTTTGTTCTACGATATCATAGAATACATATTCTGTCTAATCTACATGGTTTGCGAGTTGTAGAACATGTCTTCTGCGATTTCTCTTTGTTCTATGAAAGCGTAGAATACATATTCTGCCTAACCTAGATGTTCTGCGATTTTTAGAACATATATTCTGCGATTTCTCTTTGTTCTACGAAAGCGTAGAATACATATTCTACCTAACCTACATGTTCTGCAATTTTTAGAACATGTATTCTGCGTTTTTGAGAATTAAAAATCTCAATCTTCGCACGTTGTTCGTGTTTTCCACTTCTCTCTGTTTCTCTTATTTTCACATCTCAGCGCTGTTTTTCCTATTTTCACATCTCACACGAGGACGATCGAAGAAGCTTTGCTTGAGAGGACAAAATCTGAGACGAAGATGGAGTTTTGAACGAGAGAAAGAGAGAGAGAGAAAACGCGGTGGGCGTAGAGAGCGAGGAAGAAAGTTGGGTTTAAGACGGTTTAGAGTTTCAAGAAAAGAATTGAACCGTAAATTTTTTTTTTTTCCAAATATACCAAAAAATTTTAGTATCGTGGACAGAACAAAATATATAAAGAATTTGGGTATAATTGGATTTTTATTAATAAAAAGTGTAATCTACCAAAAGTTATTTGGAAAGGTATAGATGGACAAGAATAGAGTAAAAGTATCTTTTATTTCTAATTTTCCCAATATTTATTGACTTTTGCCATTTTTTTATTAAACTAACCCTAAGTTAATTATAATAAATACAAATTTTTTTTTTAAATATAAAAAATACTAAAAAGGAAATAAATATCTATGAGAATATATTCAAATATCGTTTTTGGAAAAAACAGTGTTACAATATATATTTTTTCTTTGTTCTACGAAATCCAGAAGTCATATTATACGTTCTACGATTTTGTAGAATATGTGTTCTACTGTTTGCTCTATATTCTACAAAATTTAGAATATATATTCTAATATTTTCTCTATATTCTAACATTTTTCTAATGTTTGCTTTATATTCTACCAAGTTCTGAATGCATTTTCTAGCATTTTGGTTCTAGAATCCTTAAATATGCATTTTTTGGGAAACTAGTACGTTCATACAGACGTGATACCATGACGTCACCCACATGACTAGTAGTAATAACCATTCCAATATTTTTGATTAATCGTAACACACTCAATTAACGACAAAAACAAAGAACCCACATCGGCGGATCTAGGTTAGAAGTGCAGGGGTGTCTTTTTAGCGAATGACGTTGAGTGATCTGAAATTATGATTAACATCACAAATCCAGAAATTTATAACCTGCAATTTTCTGACAAGTACTTTTTTTTATATTTTAATTCTCTCTTTCTCTCTGCACGTTCTCTCTCGCCTAACGCTCTCTTTCTTTCTTTTTGTCTCTATTTCTCTCTCTCTCACACACTCTCATGTGGCTTTTAGAATTTTGTTATCAGAATTGCAATTCCAGCATCTCGTGGAATCTTCCTATGCCACAGTTTAATTGTATGTGTATGTGAGTATGACTTGATTTAGATATGCTTAACAATACATTCGATTGCAAAATAATTGTTGGGTCAAATCGCTACTTTTTTTGGATTTTGAATTAAGATTTTTATATTGCGTTGTGAATTCTATCTTTTTGCATTGCTAGAAGATTTAACTTCATTAATAAATATAATAACTATTTTTATAATTATATATAGTTAATTATACAAAAACCTAAATCAAATGTAGATAATGCATAATCGAAAATAATTTTTTTTTTTTTTTTGTAAAATTATAGGTAATTATTATTGTGTTATAGTTTAAGCTGCATAGAAACGGAAACGGGTACACGGAAGCGAGTACGCAGAAGCGGAAGTGTATGAAAACGCAGAAACGAGTTTTTAGAAAAAATTAGGAAGCGGGTACGTATTGGAAGCGTATATAT
>OVAY01003350.1:0-11704 GCA_900406395.1 Kernera saxatilis
TGTGGAGAAAAAAAAATAATTTTTTTTATCTAATAAAAGTGAATTTTTTTTAAAACAAAATAATAAGTGAATTTTTATTAAAAAAAATATAAAAGTTGAAAATATGAAACTTATGACACGTGTCACAAGGAAAGAGTATCAGTTTTTGTGTAAATTGACTTATGATTTATTATATTTAGATTTGTTCACCCACTCTCATCAGTTAGGCAATAAATTAATGAGAATTAAAATATCATTATCAATGTGCGTACTTTAAAGTATAAATGCCAAAACTTGTCAGCAACTAGGTTAGACCAATTGCACAGACCATGTTTTTATGATTCGAAGTGTTTATTAACAAACAAAAAAAATCGTACGAAGTCTGTAATTTGTATTAGGATTAATTTTCGAAACAATTACTTTTCACGTAAATGAATACATTAATTATGCTACGAAATCATACCCTGCCTGCCCCTACATCTACATGGCTATATACGGGAAGTCCATCTGGTGCTGTTTTGTAACTTTTATTACAATAGGTTTGATTAGTAATTGTCAAAAGTATTTAAAGAATGGGTCTACTATAGGGCCCAAATAGAGAGGGTCCATTATTACAAAGAAGCCTGGGCCAGAAGTCTGAACTGGTCGACAACCTTTGCAAAGTAAATGGCAGCGATTATTCCCACGATGTTGTTGGCAGTTTAGCCCATCTAAATATAAATTATTTTAAAAGTCAAAATGAATCTTTGGTTATTTCTTTTAATTTAGTAAGATACATAACTTCTTCGATTCTTCAATATTCTTGTACTCGTTCAACAATGTTTTGTGTCTACCCATACCTTATTAGAATCATAGATAAGTTTCTTTGGTTCAGACCGAAAGCAATGTTACTCGATCATATGTAAACAAGTCATGTCTAATGTTCCTTTTTATAGTCGGAGTAGATAATGGATCAGAATTCACATCAACCCTAAAAATTTGTAACAAAACGGGTATCTTACCGTTCTTACCACTTATGATCTCTACTTTGATAAAATTTCTGGATTCAAGAGTTGAAAAAATCATGTTATATATTTTTGTATATCTTTTGTGATATGGTTTTAAGAATCCGAGGATCGAAAACATGAATTTCATTTATCTATGTCCTTCACTATGTAAACTTTTGAGGGAAAGATTAGCTCAAATATCTCAGTTAACACTTCTTCGTTGTATAATTGTGCAACCGAATTAACTTACGAACGTGTATGTGATCCAATAGCTAGTGTTAACGGGAATACAATCGTGAATAAAGTTTAGCAAAAAAAAGTGATCGTGAATAAAATCCAAACAACAAAATTGAAGAAACGAATGGTGCAACTATCTAAAGAATCGAATCAACCTTTTCGTACGTGTATTATTCGGATCGATTAAAAAAGAGAAGGGAAACCAAGATAATAAATTGTGGTGGCGACAAAGAAATATACTCCACATACTATTACCCTGAAGTATAGTTTTATTCCTACGCTAAGTCAGAGACACGAACATCTACTTGCCCCCCATTTTTTATTCCTTTTCACAGAGTATATAATATATATAAAATTTACATCAGGCAAATAAGGACAAGATCGCAAATCAGCACGGTATATGGATTCATTGAACATATATGAATTTTTTTTTTTTTTTTTTCTGATTTAATCATTTCATCAATGATCACTTACGCCTATATGTTTGGTAGGTTTGTAAAAGTTAATACAAAGTATTGTTTTGGTGCCTGGCGATCATTGAGGGTGATTTGTTTGTCAAATTATCTCATCAAATGTCATCGTTGAAATTAAACACCATACGAATTATATCCATGCCATTCGAGAATAGTAAAAAAGTTTTTTTTGAATATCTCTATATGGGATATTAAATTCTAAAATATGTAAGGGATCTTTCAGTTCAAAATAACTGAACTTTTGTCATACATAATTATGAATTTTTTAGCTAAAAATGTTTTTTAAACCAACGTATGATGTGATTAATTTTAGTCACGATTAAATAAAAATAATATACAACTCTTCCACATATATACCTCAAGATTAATATAAGCCTAAGTCATGGATTCCTTCAGTTATTAGAAGATAATTTTGTTGATACGAGGACCTTTCATTATGTCTAATTTCTTTCAACCGTCGAAGTTTATTCGTAATTTGAAACTTACTTAATAGTTTAAATACAAAGATAATTGATGTATATCATCTATACACAATCATCAAAGTTTATATATTAATAAGTAATTAATCAAGGAAGTATACAGTTATTCTAATCTTGAAAAGAAAATAAAATTATCACAAAAAGTTATAGCGCTATCAATTTTAACAAAAATATATAGTTTGAGGTTGCAACTTGTATATTAGAGTGTCAATTTAAGCAGATTGTATAAATAATATACAAGCAACCACACATACATTAATTGATCGGGATTTGAGATCATAGAATTGACATTTAGATATTATAAATAAAAACGAAATTATTGAGTTAAGTGAGATCATGTGTCTCGTACGTAAGATTCTTGAAAAGAGAAAACTCGAGTGACCCATGATAATAATTCATTTTGTTGCAAGTACTAAAATGCATCATTATTTATCACAATTGGACGATATAGGCTGTGAATGGATGAGTAGTAAAAGTGTAGTTTTTGAGCGTATTATCCGCTCGACTCGTTTTTACTATTTAATTTTCCATTCAGAGTTTACGTTTTAAAAACGTATAAAAAGTGGTTCACACTCACGTACATTTTGATCTGTTCCGTTTTTCAATAAATTTGAACCGCATTTTATCCGCTTGACTCGCTTAATCCGCACCCGCTTGACCCGCTCTTCCATTCGGAGCCATAGTCTCGAACACAATAATGATAACACTCCATTTCTATATAGTATTTTAATGGACCACCGTCTATAAAAACCGTCCACGAGCTTTCACATTATTTTCATTTTTTTTCACTAATAGCCAAAACTTCATCTTTCTAATAAGGGCAACAAATGCTCCCAAGTCCCAAATAAGGAAAACAGAAAACCCAAAGGAAAAGACAAAATAATATTTCTCAAACTTTTAATATAAAAAAAAACACCTTAATGATATCACATTTTCTGTCTACAACTTGCAACTCATTTTTAAACACCCATTAAGCATTAATTAATTTTTATCTTACAACCTAAAAACAGAAGCATCACATCATTTTATAAGAAAATTACAATATTACCCATGATGTCATATTCGTCACTGTCACGACTCACGTCACGATGATGGTGATTGGGAAATTGATTTTATCAACAGTTGAAAACATCACCAGCAGTAGAAGCAGAAGCCATTATTGGTTGGTTATAAAACCCTAAACCGAGAGGATTCATCACTCCGTCGTAAAATCCACCTCCGCCGCCGCCGCCGCCGCCGCAATCGATTGCTCCTCCTCCCTGACCAGTCTCCATCCCAAAGCCTCCGGCGGAGGAAGACGATTCGACGAAATCGACGATCTCGTTGAGGGCATTCAGGCGATGGTTGAGCTCCAGGAGCTGAGCTCTGAGAATGGAGTTCTCCGCCTCGATCGTGACGTAGTGCTGCGTCGTGACGGCGATTCCGGCGACGATCTGGCCGTTTTCCTTCCGTAGATGCGTCACCTGAGCCGTTAGATCGTCCAAATGCTTCTGCTTCCTCATCCTCGACCTCCTCGCAGATTCTCTGTTCGACTGCTTCCTCTTTCTCTTCCGCTCGTCGATTAGATCCCGTTGCCGGAGATCCGACTCCGAACCGGAGTTTTGTAAACCGGTCGTTGAGATCGACGAGCAATTTCCGCTCGTCGATGATCCCATTTCAGTTTTATTCATATTTAATTTCTCGAAAAACCCAAATTTCAAAACACACGAAAATACTAATCCAATTTATACTATAGGTTTTATATAATATAATATATGGTTATAGGATATATTATGGCTAAAGGAGAGATGATTTATGAGAAAACATAGAACCAGTAGAGAAAGACGACAGAGAAAGATTGAACGAGATGGGTCCTGCGTCTAAGAGACGAATCTATAGTTAACCCAGATCTAAGGATTTCACTAATCACCGGAGACATGAATGTTTGAACATCAAGATCCAGATTTTCGCCACATCAATATTTTAAAACACAACAGAGTTTTAATTTTCTCGAGAAAATTGAAAAAGATAGAAAAAACAACAAAAACAAAACGAGGAAGACGATGATGAAGAAGAGAGTGATGTATTCGAGAGCGAAGGGGGAAGAGGTAAATTAGGGATTTGGGAGGGGATTTTATAGGGTGGGAGGAAAACAGAAAACAAAAAACAAAAATTAAATTAAATTAAGAAATTTAAAAAGAGTAAGTGAATATTAGGAAAAATAAGAAAAGGAAATTAGGAAGGTGTCGACCGATGAAGCATGTGAAGTGGGATTTTCCGAAACAGTCAAGTTTCCAGCTGTTTTGCAATATTTTTTAATTTTTTTATGTGTATGGGTTTAACCATTTTAAATTAATGATTCTGTAAATAGCCAATAAACCTTTTCTAGAATTTTATATGGAAAATTATAATTTTCAAAACTTTCAAGATTTTATTCTCTGATTTTGTTATTTTTACTTTCTATATAAAATAATGCGTTTAGTTTTTTTGGTCAAATGACTGTATTTTTGTATTAATGCTAATACATTACTAGAGAATCCTTAAAAAAAAACTGATAATAATAGACGACAAAAAAAAAAAAAATTTGATAATAATAATTGAAACTTTTCTCGGTTCTCGTTTTTGTTTAATACATCAGAATCACCGCCCGAAGTACCTGAATTAACCGTTCAGCAACGGACACCTGGAGTATAAGACAAATGATGAATGAGGACAGAGGTGGTATTTCATAATGCATGTATGGGTATTTTCGGTATTTACGTTCTCCTATATTCCTATGTCAATAATTCAATCAAATTGGGATTTTTTTTTTTTTAATAATGATCAAATTGGAACTTCAATATGTATATTAATAAAAAATTCTATCTTGAAAATAATCAGCCGCTGATTTTTTTCGGGGTACGCAAGCATCAACACTTTAATTTTCTTACCTACAAAACTATATATATGGTTTTAAAGTCCGAAACTTCTTTGTAATTTCCTTTCTCTGCAATTTAAATTGAATGCCCTTTAACAAACAAAAAAAAAAGTCCGAAACTTCTTAATAATTCAAAACTTATGCTAGTATTCTTACAAAAAAAAAAGAAATTAGTATGTTTTTCAATAATCTGAACCTATTCCTCAAGGGCCACAACCAGTCAACCACAATCCCCAAAAAAAACTATTCCACAACAAAAAGGGTGAAATTTTATTCAAACTCTTATTCTTTCTTACAACTTATAATTGTTATCTTAATCCTCTTTTCTACCGTGCTCTAGTTTTTATTGTTATCTTTCGTATAACGTAACTACTCTTTTATAATTTTTATATATTTACATTAATATATTTCTTGGTTATAGGAATCAAAGCATGTTAATTAATGGATCAAACTCATGACCGTAAAAAAAAACTATCTCATTTGATTGGTCAATTAGTACACTGTACACAAATTGATCTGACTACGCCGGATTCCATATATACTATATAGGAAGTTACTTAACAATTTGCAAGCTAGCACATTCAAGGCTTTATTCTTCCTTTTGTCCACTGTAAGGACAAATAGCTTTGATATTATTTAATAACTTTTAGATATATTATTTTCAAAAGAAAAGAAATGGGATTTGACATGGCTTATTTGCATTAATTCTTCTTTTCCTAACATTACAAACTTCTCTTTATAGTTATTTACTTTCAAAATAAAATTAATAACGCAAAATAGAAGTAGCTTAATTAACGGTTAAAAAAACTATGTAAAATCTGTCAGATATAAGTGTAAATATAATATTATGCTCGAACACAATTTATTTATTAAAACCCTTATTTATTTTTAATTTAAAAATATTTACGTACAAAAACTTAAAACTATAAAAAAAAAAACTATCCAAACCGGATTTCGTAGAGTCATACATATAAATTATAATTGCATTATAGCAGGTAACATTAAACATCCATCTTTATCCAAAAAAAAAAACTTTTGTAAACATCCATGAATTTTGTACGCTACTCTTTAACTATGTATAACTTATTATAAAAAGAAAAACAAAATTGTAGGTTAAATTTTTTTTAGAAACGTAAAGCTGTTTAATTAAAAAGGAAATTTTGTTAGATGGACCGTCACCGTACGGACATCTCACGTGCAAGAGTGCGTGCTATGTGCGCATGTGGATCCCATGTAAAACCGCAAGATGGGATGTACATTCGACACGTGTCATTTTATATATTTTTATTGTACTTAATAATCAAAATTTTCAAATAAACAATGTTGGTTCAAGCAATAAGTGAGGACGTCTGACGTTAATTTGGTATCCTATTAATCAATTTGTCCGTGCATTCATTTGAACAGGTAAGAAAGTATGATGTACTAATTGTCTTTTTGACAAATTGTTTTTGGCCTTAATTTATATTTTTCTTCATTTTCATTTTAAGTGAGGGTTTGAATATTGTTTTGTTTCAATTTGAATGAGGTTTTAACCTTTTTGATACCAAAACCTAATTTATTTTACATAATCTTCCTTAAAAGAAATCAGTAATTATTTTAATAATTAATAGCAGCTAGCAAGTAGGGTTATACTAAATATCTAACAACTTAAAAATATATACGTGAAAACAATGGAGTATTGACAGTTTATTCTGACCGAGTAATTAAATAGAAAAAAAAAATATCTAGATGCCAAGATAACAAGGTTTCGTAGAATCAAGTAAAATATGTCCAGTTTATATTGGGTATGCAAAAGACAACCCACTATAAATGTCTATAATCAAATGGTTACCACTTACCAAAAAATAGTAACCGTTACCTCAATATTTTTCTTTAACAAAAAGGTGGTTGTCATTGCTTTTTAAGTTTTAACTTAATGCAAAACTTCACATAAAATAAAAATTCATGTTAAAACCTTACTTATAATCTTAAACAATTGGGATTAATATATATATATATATATATATGTACTTGGAAGCTATATTTTGACCTAGTAATTCAATCAAAAAGTGTAAAGTTCTAAGCACGTTATAAACTGCATGCATATTATGTTAATCAAACACCTATTTTATTTAGTTTCGCTTTGAATCTCAGAAATGATAAAACTCATTAAAACCGATAAAAGTTGAGAGATTTAGTACTAGTACTGCAAAGTTTGGTAAGTGGTGTGTGGTCAGTGGTGTGAAGTCTCTTTTTACCCAACGCAAAAGGGATTCAAGTTGCTTAGTGAAACATATACACAGATATGGAAAAAAGTATTATAAAAGAAAGCAAAGACAAAGATACTGCGTTTTGGCAAAAACAGGTTTCTATGTCAAAAGCAGAATCAAAATGTAAGTATAATTTTATTTTTTGTTACAAAAGAAACATGTTTGGGAGAGAGATGAGAGAAGAAGGTAAGATCGTTGAAAAAAAAAAAAAAAGGTAAGAAGAAAAAAAGGTGTCTGAAAGATTCCGAATCTGCCTAACATCTCAATTCTCAAGCACATGCCTCTATCTTTCTTCCTTAGCATTGATCTCTTCCACTTTGCACTGTCCTCTCTTCTTTGCGAGCATTGTGGAGTTGTTTTATATTCACACCACTTTTTATCTTGCGTACTAGCTTGAAGCTATAAGCAACTAATTATGGTTTTTGTTGGTAGCATTGCTTGATAATGGAACCATGAAACAACAAAAAAGGTTATAGACTAGAATGATAAATTCAGTCATATACAAAAAATAATTAGAAACCCGTAGAACAACGATTTATTTCTTTTACTTTTGCTATCCTAAGTTGCCACGATCTGCAGAATCCTATATATATAAGAACTAACATAATCTTAATTTCAATTATTTTATGGTGGTGTGTATATGATTCAATAAAGTTAAGTTACTTCGATATCTAAATCTACAACCAGTCAAAATTTGTATCTCTTCATATAGTTATATATCTATTCTATAAAAAGTTTACATGAGATTAATTACAATATATAACAAATCTTTCTAATACTTCGAGTTCGTGCCGTAGAAAAGAGATTATACTCGTAAAAAGTATTTATCTTTATATTATTTGATCTGAATAGATATTAATCATACAAAGGAACAATTAAACAAAAAAAATCTCCATGAATAATATAGTAAGCAGGTGAGTTGAAATTAATAACAGATAATTAACTTTTACAATTAATTGTGGAATCCCTCGATTGAACTGGGAAATGAGAAAAGCGAAAAGAAATTTTGCCAGATTATTTCAAGGTGGGTTCTGGTGACTAGTCAATTTGCATGAATGGACACTTTATTAATGTTATATAAAATATATAAAGAAATATGGAATCATGGAAATACAAAACAATTTGTATGAAGGCATCCTAGAAATATATTCCATTTTCAGTTACATATGAACAATTTTCACTTGTTGGGTTAGGTCCTTCGTAAAGTTCTTAGAATCAAACTAGATAATAATAACAGAAAGAACCCCACATTCTATATAGTGTGAAAATAGATAAAATTAATATTGGTGGTTTGTTCGTAATCCGTAAATAAGATCACTTAATGGAAAACATTTGCCTAATATTCGTTAAGCATCTCCATCCAAGACACAGGAAAATTAAAATAGAAAACTAGCAACCCATGAGACCCCTAAGGTTTTTGTTTTTCTATTTCCCTCACCAATAATTCTTAAGCGAGTAGTATTTGTAAGACAGACCCATCACCCATGCAATTATTTTTTCAATCATTTGTCTCTGCGACCAACCGGAAACACAGAGAAATTAACTATGGTATTTAAGATTTATGGATATTTAGTCAAAGACTAGATTGTTCTACTAACATCAAAAGTCTGAAAAGAAATCCATTTCTTGCAATTAAATTAAACAATGAAGGATAAAGATAAACTAGGAAGAATGAATCCTTGATGGTTGGTCATGTAGGGTCAGATAAGAGTAAATGCAAACAATTGGGGTCAATTTCATATTTCTAAAAGTTACGCCTTAAAAAGCTGTATTATCTTTTTTTTTTCTTTTTCTTTCTTTTATATAATGTGTATGTTCTTGAAGTTCTTCTTCCGTTTCTTTTTTTCCTTTCACTTAAAAAGGGGTTTTTTTTGGTAATGTTTTATTTGCGAAACATATTACCCTTATACCAATGTTTTTAAAATCAGACCGGACATTAACTCGGCATTGTTATTGGATGATTGGTCGGATCGGTTCAACCGATCGAACATGGTTTTTGATGAATATAAAAAATTCATTATAGATTTGTAAATATATATTTTATCCTAAATTAATTGCTATATAGTTTTTCCAAAAATAAAGTAGAGATATTTTCAAATATTTATGGACACGTTGCACGTTATATGCCTCACATATATACAACGACATTACGATAGCAATTGATATTGTTTACATATTGGCCATCCATTATAAAGAAAAACCAACGTAAACATTTTCTTTTTACAATCACATCAAAACTGATGTTGCAACTTCGGGGTCGAGAATTTCTTGTCTAGCTTTGTACGGTCATGGACTTTTCCTTCGGTACTAAGGCAAAAATGTGAACATTCATAATATAAATGACATGCGTACATTCAAACATATATTAGTGAGGTTAACCGAAAAACATTTATTTAGCAGTGAACATATATACTTAAAGTAGTATCACCCGAACTCATAAACTAATACTTATAGAGTATTACAGTATCAATCGAACTTTAGTATAGCACACGAATTTATATATAACTTATTGGCTAATTAGCGCATAGCTGGTCTTGAGCAAAGTAAAGAATGCAATCAGTTAGAACTTAGAAGTGATTGTTCCAATTCGAAACTAAAGTCACTACTCCAGTTGGCTCGAGATTTTTTTTTTTTTTTGTTCAAATATTTGTAATATTCATGGTCCGAGAAAATGTACCGACTGATAAAAATGCAAGATTTTGCTGACTAAGCATAAACAGATGAATTAATTATGGGTAAGTCTATGTCATACAATTGATTGACGCATAAAATATTTAAAAAATATGTAAATGGAAGGGATATTCTTTTGCTTAAGAGAAATGCTTTGGATCAATATACAAGAATTCTAGAAGGCTTCTATTTAAACCGAGTCGAAAGAATATAACAAAACGAAAAAAATGATATAAAAATAATCTCTGAAGAACAAGTTCCAGACACCAGCATATCGGGCATGCATGATCTATAATATCGTATCTTGGGTATTAAAACCAGATTCGATCTAGACATATATATACACACACGTATATGTAATCATATTATATACATATATAATTATAGTTATAGAGCCATATATATTATATATACATAATACAAATTAAACAATATTGTGTTACATATAATGGTGTGTCTTATAAACTTGAGCATGGCCCTTTTGAATTCGTTGTCTCAGCTTTTGTTGCTTAGAATTCGTGTCTTATACTTGTCAAAAGACAAAAGCACAACAATATCATCGACATATCAAATATTAGTTTAAGTTTTGATCAGGTTTCTAAAGGAGATAACCAATTGCTAAAAAAATTAGTCAAAAAGACGACGGATACGTGATTTGAGGTTCATGCACTTCTAAAAAGATAATACTATTTTATAGTCGCTGAGACTGTTCTCGAAGTGCATGGATTTATCGAATTCTTTGTCTGATCCTATAACTATAGTGATATATTAATTAGCTAGGTTGCTAGTTTCTGAATAGCAATAAAAATGACTGAGGACCACAAATGTTTAATTGTGTATGGGTTAATTTGTATTTGATAAGTTCTAGTCTAATTAATGATTTCGATCCAAAAGATCGTTAAATAAACAAGATTAAGTCACTATTTCGTCTTAGTTATTCTGTATCAAAGCGATATATATATAGTTTCATTTCGAGTGACGTAATTAACCAAATTTGGACTTTGGAGAAAACGATTTGATTTAGAGGTTATCATGAAAACTAAGTCCAATATGACAATCGATTAAACATATTATGCTCTATGTGAGTTAAAAATGAAAAATGTAAATAAACAAAGGAAGAAAGAAAGACAAATGGTAGGGTTGGTCGGGAGAGGGTAAAGTCTTGAGAGTGAGCGAAGGAGGCTAAGAGCAGCCGACATCGAATCTTTAAAGGTCGCAAAAATCTCGAAATACCTTATCACATATATACGCGCATCTGAATATCTTTTCATTTTTTTAATAAATGAGCTGATTATAATTGCGATTTTTTCCTTCTTTCAATTTAGCTTTTCTTCAAACAAAAGGAAGCTTCTCTCCATCTATCTAGAACTAGAACCATCATTTTATTGTATTTATACATTCTTATTTTTATTTTTATTTTCGTTTCAAAATAAATATTATTTTGACACTTTTTACATAAATTAAAAATATATTTATAGGCCAAAAAAAAATTGACTTGGTATTTTTATTAAATCTAAAATTAAATTAGATATTTTATTGAAAATCTACGACGTTATTTATTTTAAAACGGATACATAATCTTTTTTTTTTGCTAAACAATGGATACATAATCTTAGAACGACGTTTATTATTATACAAATATATTATCTTATAAATAGAAGTTTAGAAGAAAAAAAATTAATATAAATTCATCACAATCAATGATAATCCATGACAATCCATAAAAATATTTGAT
>OVAY01003351.1:0-11700 GCA_900406395.1 Kernera saxatilis
ATCCTTAGGAACCGAAGTGTCGAATCCCTCAACGCCAATAACCCAACTGCAAGGAAACAATATTATCAACATATGAACACACATAAAAATCTCGAAAAAAACAATCAATTTACCTGCGTCGTGGTCTCCAAGAGTCAGAGAAGGCCATTGCCTCAGCACTAGAACCAAACAGTGTCGCCCTCTAAATTAGAAAAGATGTAATTAGATGTTTTTCTCAAAGAAATCATTAATCGAGAAACAGAGAGCCATAAGGAGAGGAAGATTACTGTGAAGATGTTATCGACGTCGAAGGGGGATCTCCGGGGAGCGAAAAAGTCCATGGAGAGGTTCACAAGAGCCAATAACCCTAGGATCAGATCGTTTCACAGTTTTAGGGATTTCAGAGGACGAGGCCGAAGCTATTTATAAACTTTTTTTTGCTTTAAGGGCATAACTGTCTTTTCGTTTTTCTGTCTTGTGACTGCTTCTTCGCGCGTGCAGTCCACGTGGTCCAAGTCTGATTTCCTTTTACCACCCAATTTGGGGTGAAATCTCCTTCAGATTTCGGTGTCGCAAAAATCGTGGGATTAAAAACTAAACCAATATTTCAAAAATCTAAAATGCATTCAGTGTTTTTGGTTTGAACCGGTTTGATTCGGATGAGCCCAACGATTAACCCAAACAAATACTTTTTCTTTCGCCGACCAAAATATGGCGGCAGGTGAAACTTAAAATAATTAGGATTTATACGTTTAAAGAAAAAGACAGATTTTGAAAGAATAATTTTATCCTTATTTTTATTTTCTCAGAGAGAACTATAATCTTAACACAAATCAATAATAGTATCACCCACTATAAAATTTCTTCACAAACAAAAACTTTCATCTGAAAGTTTCACAATATTTTTTTTTTTTGGGTCAAATTCACTGCAAATTGAATCCGAATAGTGACTCGATATGACAATAACACAAACTATTGCGTTTTAAAATTTGAGTAGAAGTTTATTTGGTGTATTTTCTCAATAAGCATATTCCTTCTTGAAACTTTTTATCCCATAAATAAATTGTGAAAAAAGATTATGATTTAGCGGTAGGACCAACGAGACATTATTCTGAGCAAGTAAACATTGTCTACATTACAATTTTTACCAGAAACCTCTGCAAGAACAATGTCCATCCTTAAAATGATGAAACCGGTTTGAATCTCTTAGAACAATCTCTCTTCTGGTCAACTTCGACATGAACTTAGCCATTTCATGACAATCCCCACAAACTCTTAGATTCTTAGTAACTCTTATGATCTTTCCATGTCCAGAGCTAAGTATCCCCAACGCCATTGCTAATTTCTCGCTATGACCACACAAAGCTTCTTCCTTTTCCATCTCTTCCGCATCGATCAACGCGTATTTAGTCAGCGGCGAATACCCTTCTTCTCTCATTCTAGCTCTTACCCTCCTCAGAAAGGCTTCAATGTTTTCAGTTTCCGGATGTGAACTATCTCCAGCTACAAAGATGTTAACTTTACCCTTTATCTCTATCCAGCTACATCCCGGATTCTTCCTCAGTCCGCGTCGCCCTATCCTCTTTCTTAGCCTTTTCACATCTTCCCATTTCTCAGCTTCCGCATAGATATTCGCCATGAGCACATAGTAGCCTGTGTTCTCGGGTTCAAGCTCAAAGACTTTCTCTGCAACTTTCTCAGCTAGCTTAACATCATGATGTATCCTGCATCCACATAGCAACGCTCCCCAGATTGTAGCATCTGGCGGAATCGGCATGTTCTCGATGAACCGATAAGCTTTTGACAAGTTTCCGGCTCTTGCAAGCATGTCGACTATACAAGCATAATGTTCTAGAGTAGGCTCCATCTTGCATTCTTGTCTCATGATGTTGAAGAATCTCCATCCTTCATCTACTAGTCCTGAATGGCTACAAGCATAAAGCACAGAGACAAAGGAGATTTCGTCTGGCTCTATACCCGCTTGTCTCTTTTGATTGAAAAGAGCGATTGCTTCTTTTCCAAACCCGTGCATCCCATATCCAGCTATCATCACTGTCCAAGAAACAAGATCCTTGGAAGCAATCTCAGCAAAGAGCAAACGTGCGAGCAACAACGCTCCACATTTCGCGTACATGTCTACAAGCGAATTTGCAACATGCCGATCTGAGAAATAACCGTTTCTCATGATGTAACCATGAATCTCTCTGCCTTTATCAAAAGCAGAAAGGCTTGCACAAGCTGGAAGAACACACGCCACTGTTCTCTCATCAGGATTAAAACGCTTTTCTTCCAACATTAAAAAGAACAGGCTCAGAGCTTCATTGGCGTAACAGTTCTTCGAGTACCCACCAATAACAGTATTCCACGAGATAATATCTTTCACAGGCATCTCACAGAACACCAACTCGGCCTCTTGCATGCTTCCACATTTCGCATACATATCCATCAGAGCATTCGACACAAAGATATCAAATCCCATATCGTTTTCCTTTATCCACTCATGGACTCGCTTACCTTCGTCTAATAACCGGTTACGGGAACAACAGTTTAAAACCGCAGTGACGGTATAAACATCAGGGCTAATACCTTCGTCCTCCATCTCTGTAAATAGATTCACAGCTTCACCAGCCAAACCTTCCCTAGCATAACCAGCAATCATGGAAGTGTATGACACAACACTTCGATCACTCATCTCTGTAAACACAGCTTTAGCAGAGTCAAGATCACCACATTTCGAATACATGTCAAGCAATGTATTACAAAACCGATCTTCTCTACAGAAACAAGCTTTCAGTCCAATACTGTGGACAGCTCTACCTAAGGAGATTAGACGGGAATCAGCACAGCCTGCAAAAACGCTAACTATGGTAGCTAAATCAATCTCAGTTCCTGAAAACAACATCTCTACAAAAACGGATAGCCCTTGTTCAGTTAAACCGTTTGATATATACCCATTAATCATAGAATTCCAAGATATGACATCACGTTCAGTCATTTCGTCGAACACCTTACGTGCGCTTTCAACTCTCTGGTTCTTCAAATAAAACGCCACCAGAGAATTCGCCACGGAGTTGCAATCCCCAAAACCTGATTTCAGAATATAACCATGAAGCTGCTCTCCTGCGTTTACACTTCGCAGAGACGAAAAGCTCTTGGAAATGCAAGAAAAAGTATAGCTATCCATTTCGACACCCGAAGTCAGCATTTTCTTGAACAAATCTATGCTCCCACTAAAATCACCAGATTTTCCAAGCTCATTCATCAAGATATTCCAGAACAGTGCTTTCTCGATCCTGACTTCATCGAAAACTCGACTCGCTTCCTTCAAATCCCCACAATTTGTATACATAAGCGCGAGTTTCGATCCCAAACTCGAATCTATCACGAACCCATTACCACGAATAAAGGAATCAACTTCTTTACCATCCTTGAGAGATCTCGAATCCGCACAGAGCTGAAGAACAGAGCACAAAGTTCTCGGATCAATATCCCACTTTCTGGATACGCGAAGAAGTTTCACGGCGCTCTCCAGATTCCCTGCTTCGCAGAATCTCCGTAATCGAGTATTCGCATCCGTTAAGCTTCGATCAAATGTTGAAATCGAATCCGCACAATCTCTGTCATCGATAGTCACCGTTCTCAACGAGGCTCTATTGAAAATCACACCCCTGCGAACTCTAAAGTCGCTTCCAATCTCCTTCTGGGTTTGGAAGCGATGAGAGGAAAAGAAACAGAAGCTTGACGAAGACAAATTCGCCACCAACATCACCATCTCTATCTCCCTCTGCTCATCAGACGAGAAAGCGCGGGAAAATTTGTGTGATATAATGCTTATGTAAGAAAATGGTTTCTCTTCAGTAAAAGTTGTTTCCGAAGTTTTGAAGTTTGAGTGAAAATCGGTGCCCACAAGAGAGTGAAGTTCCAAAAACTTGAAATTTTAGCCATTTATGGTCCACAAGTTTCTGCAGAGCTGTAATTGGACCCACCCAACATATAAAGTGGGGTTTTTTGGGGATGAATTTTTTTTTTTTTGTTGGCAAGTCCAAAGAGAGAATCGTAGGAAGAGAATCAAGAGGGGATTACGATTGAATTCATCGTTTGAGAAACAAATCTCAGATTTTCAAGGAAAGTCAGGACTTAAAAGCTATGGACTTGGCTCTTCATTTTCCTTGTGTTAACCCGTTGATCAAACAAGAATTCCGGAGAGCCAATCATCTTCCTGTTCGAGGTAATCGATTCTTCTGAATTTTGCTAGGGCTACAGATGCTGAATTATCTTGTTGCAAAAAAATCGCAGGTTCTTGGGTTCGAGACTTTTGTAGCTATCTTAAAGAGAAAAACATTAGGAGCTGAGGAGACCATTTTTTTGTGCAGCTTAACTGAATTTAGACAGATTGCAGATTCTCCTTCACCAAGCTTTGGGCAAAGTCTTTCAAGAACAGCATTTTATGGCGATAGGAGAAGCTGGCCTCAAGAGAAAGCTTCTTCTTCTTGTTCTTCAATGGGGAGATCCAAGAAAGGGTCTGTTTGTTGCAAGAAACCCTCTGATGAACGGAGCTCAAGCCCGAGTAAAGCAAAGCAAGAGGAGATCATTTCTCTCTTCAGACGGATTCAATCTTCAATCTCAACAGGAGAGTCTCGGGGAGCTGATGAGAAGAAGAACCGCGAAGGGTCTGAGAATGTGCCACTGAGCAAAGCTATTCTTGACGTTCTTGAGAAACCAAGAAAGAAAACTGAGGGTAATCAATGATTTCGTGTCAATTCCCCAATCCAAGTTCTTGCTGTTAGTTAATAATATAATCGTCTCTGCAACTATAGGAGATACTGGTGTGAAGACGGAGCCACCAAAGAGACAAGGAAAGGTAGCTCGGCCACTGTCTAGTTTTGCCAAGAGGTCTCCTATTAAACCTTCTGCTTCAGGTCCAAGAGGTAAGCTTCCAATACCAAAGAGCGATAAAGCTTTAGAAGAAATGACAGAGAAGGAAGAGAAAGCTCCATTGATTGAAACTATGAAACTTGCAGAGCTCAAAGAAGTTGCAAAGAACAGAGGAATCAAAGGATACTCAAAGTTGAAGAAGAGTGAAATTCTGGAACTAATCAGATCATCCTGAGTTTAATTTTCAGTCCACATTCTCTCTGACATGCAAATCAGAGAAACAGATATGGCTTGGAGTTTTAACTTTTAAGAAGAGACGATTTAAAACTGATAACAGTAAACTCAAAAAATTGTTCATATCTCGAGGGTACTTAAAGATTCTAAACCAATTGAAGTCAAAAAGGATACCACAACAAGAAATCCTTAGCATCCAGAATAGTAAATGTAAGAATTTGAAACAGAGCTGGCACCACAAAACGAAAATGAAAAAAAACTCTTTAACCAGTGATGTTTTGAGACTTGTTGAGGATAACACCTTCATACTTAACTTGGAACCACTTCATGGCATCATCCTTTGTAACTCTATGTTGAATCCCCACGCGAGCCTTGCACCTACGGCGACGGGCCACACTGTATCCTGGGCGTTCAAGAACCACATAGAAGTCCATTCCGTAGATACCAGTAGAAGGATCGTACCTAAGAAAGAAATGCAGAGTGTTAATTTATTTCCTATTTTTTACAATCTCAGCCCATATGTCCTTATCACAAACACTTACTTGATTCCAAGATCAATGTGCTCCTGGATACCGAATCCGAAGCAGCCGGTGTCACTGAAGTTCCTCCTCAACAGCTCGTATTCTTTCACTTTCAAGCCACTCTCAAGAAGCTGCATTGCCTTGTCGCCTCTCACGGTGACATAGCAAGCAATCTTTTCGTTACGCCTGATACCGAAAGACCTCACAGTGTACCTCGCTGTTTACAATCAAGACCACGCTATATTAAACTCTACAATCTTAAGAGTACAGATACAACATAGAAGAATCTCTACATGAATAAGCTCACGTACCCTTGGAGAAGACAGGGGTTTGACCACTGAGCTGTTCCAACACCTACAATTACCATAACCCTCGATTCAGAAAGTGGCAAAACAAACAAACATGAGTTCATATCAATTTACAATTCCTCAATGCATCTACTACCTAACCCGTTTCAATGAAGCTAAAACGTAAAGTCTCAATTTTTTCGATTTTCCTAGTCAGTGATTTTCTATGGGAAACAAATAACGAACCTTGGAGGCACGAGTGAGACGATCACCACTCTCACCAACAGAGATGTTAAGAACGAGCTTCTGAACCTTAATATCCCTCATAGGGTTCGAAAGCTTCTTCTCCGACGCCTACATCACGGGAAAGAGAAAATTAAACCCCGAAAAAACAAAATCAATATACGCAGCGAAGCAATCTATAGATGAACAAAAATTGAGAAAGGTACCATCTCAGGGATTAAGGGATTCAAAATCGAGGGAGAGGAGCAAAAAGAGTGGCAGACGAATAGCGTCGGCTGCGAAGTGTGATAATTATATTGAAAGGCATTAGGGCTTCTTCGTAGAGAATAATGACGAAAGTACCCCCACTTCGGTCCAAAACAAATTTTAAAAACTCCGTTGCCGGGACTCGAACCCGGGTCTCTCGGGTGAGAGCCGAGTATCCTGACCAGCTAGACTACAACGGATTGATGTCTTGTTAAGCAAATATCATATATTAACCAAATATATCGAGCTCATTGAGAATGTTTTTTTTTTCTTTTCTTAGCTAACTTTAATGGAGATCTTGTTATGCTGAATACGTACCATAACTGAAGAATGAGACAAAAAGTCTTGAGATTTGCCTTTGTAAGAAAGCGAGTCATAAACAAACCATTTCATAAAATTTGGTAATAACAACAAAATAGAAGAAGACAAACATTCAAAAGGAGAAAAAAAAACCAAAGCAACCCCTTAAACTGCAGAAACTCGAGCCTTCCTCTTCTGGTAGACCGATTTTATCGCTTTGACTAGATTCTTCTTCGCCTTCTGCTCAAACTTTGCTATATAAAAATCTCTGACTAAACTCATTTACAGATGAAGAAAGAAAGAAGCAAAAGAGGAGATTGTTTTTTTACCAAACTTAAAAAGGAGAAAGAAGAGATACAACTTGAGAGTTTTTTTTTGCAGATTTGGGGGAAGTCGGTTGCAGAAGCTGGCTTTTTTACCATCAAACTTGTCTGAACAGAACATTTCTGGAACGAGTTTGAGGAGGAAAAACTTCGAATTGTGTCCTCCACGTTGCCTTCAACTACCTTCTGGCTCATGTAATGGTACATTATATATATAAAGTTGTTGTCTTTTTGGTCCTTTATGTTCCAGATTGATTCAAGAAACTAAGACCCAACTGTCTCTTGATATGGTCTGGAATCAACTTGTTGACCAGTTCAGGTGATGCTCCAGCTACCTCTTGTTTGAAGTTGAAGAGAGGCGGGAAAGGCCGTCCATTTGGTAAACGGGCATTTGGCTCTCTGAGTTCATCAAAGAACGGATGTGCACAAGCTTCGAGCTGAAAATAGGCAGAGTAAAAGAATATTTAGCATTCAGCTAGATTCTTAGTGACCGAAGAAATTTCAAGAGCAATGCTCACCGCTGTGCATCTAAGACTTGGAGAGTATTGAAGAAGCCGCGATGCAAAATCAATCGCTTCTGGGGGCATCCTTTTGTGGAAGATCTAAATCAAAATGAAACCAAAGATTGAGTAAATATGATTATGGTGAATTGGTGATGTGTGAAGTAGAAACTGAAACAAGAATGGA
Source organism: Kernera saxatilis (assembly GCA_900406395.1). Lineage (NCBI taxonomy): Eukaryota > Viridiplantae > Streptophyta > Magnoliopsida > Brassicales > Brassicaceae > Kernera > Kernera saxatilis. The sequence goes on from OVAY01003351.1 coordinate 7,696, forward strand.
TGAAAATGGGAAATGCACAAACCTTGTGCCACGGATGTGCCTTTATCTGTGGAAACCTAAAATCTGTGTAATGTGGATTCATACAACGGATTTCTTCTCGAGTTGGTGTACCAAGAACCTGTTTCCAACAACTCATACAATGAGAATTTGTAGCCAGTGAATGTAATTAGCAAAATATCATTGTTAAAGATTCTTACTTTGATAATTTCAACGAGCTGATCCACAGCATTTTCTCCAGGGAATAAGGGCTGCATAAGAACATGATATCATCACAATGAGTCCTGACGTGAATACACGGGAGATTATAGAAGGTGATTATTGAAAACTTGATTTACCTGACCAAGAAGAAGCTCAGCAAGAACACAACCAGCAGACCAGATATCAATTGAAGTTGTGTACTCCGTGGCACCAAATATGAGTTCGGGTGCACGGTAGAATCGTGAACATATGTACGAAATGTTGGCTTCACCTTTAACCTGAAGCAAAAGCAAATTTCAAAAGTAAATAACAAGATAACACGAAACAACGTTACAAGTCGAAAGAGTTTATCGGTCCCAAAGTCTTACCAGCTGTTTGGCACTGCCAAAGTCACAGATCTTGACTTGATGAGTAAGAGGATCAACCTGTAGAAAGAGACCGAAGAGATAGATTAGCAAAGAAAGAAACAAAATACAAGAGTTGAATCTTGAATGTAACGCGTACCAGAAGATTTTGAGGCTTTAGATCTCTGTGACAAACTCCAGCAACATTGTGAATGTAGGCAAGTCCCCGGAAGATCTGACACAACGAAAAGAAGTTAATATCAGAAGAAGAACATTTCGATGTACATCAACTTTGTAAGCAGAAGATGTGAAAGTGTTTTGTCACCTGGTACATGTAGAGTTTAACGTAGACAAGCGGCATTCTTTGGTTTGCGCTGCTATAATGTTTCAGAACTCGATACAAGCTCTCAGGGACATACTCCATAACCAAATTGAGGAAAAGCTCGTCTTTACTTGTGGTTGAAAAGAAGCAATGCTTCAAACAAACCACATTCGGATGATCCATCACACGCATCAACTGAAGTTCTCGGTTCTTGTATCTCCTGTCTTGCAAAACCTTCTTAATTGCAACGGTTTCCCCAGTCTCCAAACATTTTGCCTGGAAAACTATTCCGAACGAGCCTGTACCGACGACTCGCTCCGCCATGTAACTAATCGTCTAAGAAAAGAAATAGGAAACATCTTGTTTAGGATCAAATCTTGCATATACAGAGAAATATCTATTTCAGTTAAAGCCTGAAATTACCTGTTTTGGTTCTCCATTTTTTCCTCCGATTGTGGTGGAAATTATGTGACCAGTGACTTGATCATGTCCATCAACTACAGCAGCCGGCATCTCCTGAAAGAGACAAGCTTTTAAGGTCAGCAAAAACGCAAAGCATAATGCTTGTCTCAGAATCAGAAGGCTAAAGAAGGAAACTTTATCCTAAATGAGTGGTTAAGAAATAGCCGTTACGCAGGGTGAATCTGATTTAGAAAATATATACTTTTGTCACGCCAGAAGAAAGGTAACACCCCCCCCCCCCCAAAAAAAAAAAAAAAAAAAAAAAAAAAAAAAAAAAAAANATAAAAAATAAAACAAGAATGAATCTATGCTCAATTCTGGATCTAGCAACTAGAGTACAAACTGTGGATTAAAATCACAGATCGAGATCGATAGCCATGGATCGTCCCAACAGAGCTAATTCACAAAACCCTAAGCTGTACTGATTTATGAAATTGGAAAGTCTCAGGACAAAAAAAAAAAGATGCTCAATTACAAATCAGCTTTTCTCTCTTCAAGTAAAGCCAAAGAATAGTTAGGTCTTCCAAGAAAAAAAACTCATAAGTAACCATGCCTGGAGCTCAGAGATCTCAAGGTAACTCAAAAAGAAAGAAAGCTCAAAAGTTCCGACAAACCCAGAACTCAAAACCCCTTCAACTTCAAGAGTACTAACTAGATTCCTAATCCCAAAACTTCTATAAGAACAAGAGAATCTACGGCCTAAGCCACTCAAAGACCACAAATTGAAGGGTATAATGTGGAAAACAAAAGCAGGATCTTCCCTGAAAGAGAGAAATAGAAACAAGTAGCTTACCTTATCGTCAGCCATGGCGTTAGAGACACAGAGAAGAGAAAGAAAAGGAGAAAGAGAGAGAGAGAGAGAAAGAGAGAGAAAGAGAGAGAATAGATTGAGAGAAACAAATGGGTTTCAATCAGTTTGGTTGGTAATGATCATGGTGGAGAGAGATAGAGAAGCCGCAAGATGAGAAAAAGGAGAGAGAAAGAACAAGCCCATGTGAATCCAGCTCTCTTTCTCGCTCTATCTCTTTTATTTCTCTCTCTACTTTCCGTTTTCTTCACCATCTTCTTTCGTATTTTTTTTCAATTTAATTATTTTTTTGTTTGTTAACCACAGATTACAGAAACACCCTCGAGATTGCTCTTTATTTACGCAGACATGGACTTGTTCTTTGTGGAAATTTCGTGATCAAAGGCATCAATGTTGTTGTCGGTCAAATTTGAATCGTTGATGGGCTCATCTTCCCAAATCGTTGGTTTAAGGTCTAAATGGGTATTTCAGGTATCTAATAAAATGATACTAGATGCTAGAATTGTCGATGTCTCGTTTTCATAATTATTAAGACTGAATAATCAAGTGAGTATTTGTAAAATTATCCTAAAGTTTGATTAGTAATCAAGTATGAAATAATAAAATAATTACCTTGTTTAATTTTACATGGTTAGTAATTTGTAATCAGACATTCCATTATCTTATGACAAAATAATTATTTTATTATCTCAAATTATCTCCATTAGTCCAGAACCTTGTGGTCAGATGATAAGGGGACAGATCTAGGACACCAACACGTTTCAGATTCGATCCACCTGTTGCATGAAACTAAAACACATTGTTTCTGGACACCCACATGGATATGGACTCATGCTTTCGGGCCCATTTACATATCCGGAAAGAAGGTCTATCCGTGGGCTGCATCTCCTCCATGAGATTAGTCTGGATCCCTCCATAGACCTAAAATTTACCCCTGAGTTATCCAAAAAAAAAAAAAATTATCTCCATTGCATAAAATTACTTATTTTCTATGATTTTTCAATCTTAATTAATTGGTCTACAAACATCTACAAATAGATTTGAAGTAAACAAAACATGTAAGATATAAATAAATAAAAAAGTTAGAGCATGATGAACTGGAACAAAATTGTCAAAGATCCAAGTTTGACCATTTGGTGGGAAAACTTCTTTTTTGACATTGATGAAAGAAAAAAAGCATTTATGTTTCTTTGGTCTTAGCTTTTTAATGTTTTTTATTTTATAACTAAATTTTAGACTTGAAAATGTCTTTAATTATTACCTAATAGTGTAGCTTTACTTATTGTGTTTGTTTTCTCTCTTTATATTTGTTTATTTATTTTTCTGGAAACATCATATAAAAATCAATGATGATAATGATAGCAGTACTAGCATTTTTGCAGAAGACAACAAAAAAAAAATATTAATATAATTTTCTTTTTGTTCAATTATGCATGGGACATACACACTTTTGGCTGTATAGATTTACTTTACATATTATTATTGTGTATTATCTTGAGACACAATAATTTAAATGTCGATATACGTATTATCCAATAGCAGCAACCAGTTTAAATGCTCATATACACTCGGTATTAGCTGCAGATTTCATTTTGTTGCAAGTTGTTAAGATTTATTATATAGGTTACTTTTAAACTTGAATGAACCATTGAACCTTGCAAAATACTGAAATTATTGTGCGACTTTGTAAGTTTTTTACCAATTATATATTTCCATATAATCATAATTAATACTTATTCATTGCACTATTTTATTTTATTTTTGATAAAGGTTTTACCTATTGCACTATTTTTTTTATGAGACCACAATACAGATTTCTATGGTTCTATAAAAAAAAAAAAATATATATATATATATATATATATATATAT
>OVAY01003352.1:0-11698 GCA_900406395.1 Kernera saxatilis
GAGGGTGTTGGTTGTCTTTTGGGTATTTTCGAAAAAAAAAAAGAAAAAAAAAATGATGGCATTTTCGTGATTATGAATGGGAGAAAGGGTGTAATAGAGAGAAAGGGGTAAAAATATGGAAGAGTAAAAAAAAGGGTTAGTTTTAGGTTTGACTCAAATTTTTGAGTCATTTTTGCAAGAACCCCTAATAAAAATGGATTTGATTCTATATTTTCATATCACTAATCCCAATCAAATTGGATTTTAGAAAACTTTTTAAATTCATGTTTGAATTACGTATGAATTGTCATTTTAATACAGATCATTCAAAATTCTTGTTTGAATACATTAATTTTTCAACTTAAACAGTCAATTTTTTTTAAATGACGACCTTTAGAAGCTACCACATAAGCGAAAATGTCAATGCACGTATAAACTTTTAGTTTTGGCTCCATCGTTTATGATAAGATCAATTTGTGTTTATTATTTTATCAAGCAACAAGGGCCGTCTTCTTTGGAGCTCGCCAAAACCGATTAAGCAACCACACAGAATCTGCTTCCAAAGAATACCCATCTTGGTTCCGATTCCAGCTGAAGTAGGCATGAGTTCTGTTTTTTATCTCTAGCAATCCGTGCCCGAAGCTCGCTTCTCGAAAGGCAGAGTAACTTGGCTGTGGCTGCATCATGCTACAAAATATAGCAAAAGCTAGTCAGATAAGCAAAATTCAAAGAAAGAGTTTGCACAAAAATGGTAAACTTACTCAGTAACCAAGCCTTCTGAGTTTCCTCCATCCCCGATTGTTATGTATACAGGAGCTGACTCATCCGATATTGGCTCACACAATCCATTGACAATGTTGTAAGCAATGTTAGAAACACGTTCCTGCATGCGTTATTACTTTAGGATCACTTGGAGCAGAGGAGGGGAAGTCTAAGATTATATGAATATTATTGGGGACGATTATATCTAAATTTTACCGATCTCTCATAGGCATGAACATGACCTGCAAATACAACATCAACCTTGTATTTGACAAACCAGGGCTCGTACATGACTCTCAATGTTTCACCTTCCATGTAATGATGCACATAGCTATGATAAAACGGGCAATGTACTAAGACTATAAGCCATGGCGTCTCGGTTCGATTTACTCTTTGGAACTCCTTTTCCAACCATTTGTATTGAGGAGTGTATTTCCCTAATCAAACAGAAGAAAAATTAAGCAAAAAGCCACTAAATAGTTAGTTCTCTTAAAGCATTTTCTTCTCTCTAATCCTTACCATAAGATGAGTAACAAGACATAACAATAATATAAGCTGAAGCCCTCTTGATGGAATACCACAACGGAGAGATACTTCCGGATGCATTATACGGCGTATGATACCGATTTGTATAAGGCTTGAATGGTTCTGTTTCACCCTGCAAAACAAACTCTATTCAAGTTAAAAAAAAATAACCAAGAAGTCAAGTTCCATTTCAAGAAACCAAAAAGTATTCAAGTCTTACTATGTCGGGAACATAGTCGATTTCGTGGTTTCCTGCAGTCCATATCCAAGGTTGATAAGCAACGTTTCTCTCAACAAACCTTCCCCAAGTATCCCATCTGTTGTTGTCGTGGAAAGGGTATCGATCTGCGTAAGACAAGTCTCCTATGAACAAAACCGCCTGTCCTTTTCCCGGATTCATCTCATAATGGCTTAACGTTCTATTTGAATCATAAGTTTGTCCTAGGTCCCCTGGAACGTATGAGGAATCCCACATCAGAAAGAAATCAAATATTTAAGGTTTATGTCTCATAAATATGAATTTAAAGATAAAAGTTAATACCAATTAACCCAAATGTGTATGGTATGTCAGGGCCTGGTTTAGGAGGAGTAAAGAACCAGAACCGCCTACACCACTTCCCACTCCCAATTTCATAGTAGTATTTCATATCAAACTGCAACACATATAAAATCAATACCAAAAAAATAAATTTTGATTTTATATTATTGTTTTATGATTTATTTTGCTCAAATACAAACGTGTACAACTAGAGCTGTCAATTAGGCGTGCCATATGAACTTTATTTTTGGGGACTCATTTGGTCAGCCCATATAGACAATAGAGCAAATAACATACCAGATTATATCTTATAATTGTTATTGAGTAAATGCTTGCAATTTCTCTATCATTGTATAATTTAGTAATAACATACTATACTATAATTTAGCTTTTGATTGTGAATTTGACACATTTTTACATATAGTTTTACACATTCTTATAAAAAACCAATGGACTTAGCCTATAATAAAAGTCCATGGGAAAAGTGCCTAGTCCGGTAAGTTATCAAGCAAACCCCATATCCCCTAAACTATTCGTAGTCATTACAATAAACAAGAACAACCAAACTTGTTACTAGCCGAAAGGTCAAGTAAGCAAAGGGAACCCACAAAAAATACGGTAGAGCTAGCTTAGTTATACTAATAACCCTCCTACATTTTTTTCTCAATTATTCTTTGAAATGTTCATTCTATATCTACTAAACAGTGATCTACTCTTTTAAACATCTGTCTTATGTAATGCGAAACATGTAATTGAATGCAATACAATAGTTGTTGAAAAAAAGCCTTACTTCCAAATCATCAATGAGGCAGTGGTGGATGTAGCCAGATGTGTAATTGAAGAATCGGTAGGTGTTAATAGTTGCTTCTGCTTGCTTCTTTGATTTTTGATTCTCATACCATTAGCGAACCGTGTTAGAACCAGGCTTAACCGGAGTCACCCACGAAATGATCACACCATTACCTTCATGGTTCCCTTGCGTTATATGAACCTGTTGGGGAGTATTAGGACCCGGAGGAACTGTGAAGACATCGCTGTCTAATGGCATGTCATCGGGTAAATCACTTCCTCTAACATATCCACTGGTAATTCCTCCATCACATAACTCAACAAGAACACCAAGCAAGAAGATGATGAAGTAAACACGCATGATTGTGAGGTCAGATCTTGGATCTGTTTGCTGAATCCGAGACGAAGAACGTGCTTTAGACTTTTTTCCCTTTGGTGGATTAAATAGCTTGTCTGTGTACTGACACAAACTTATTGATTATCAAACAGAGGATCCAAAGAGGATATTCCACTCCTTTTGTCTTGTTTTATTTTATTTATATTTAATTAACTTTTTAGAAAACTTATTAAAAATACAAACCCCGCAGTTTTATGTTTTAAATTTAAATTTTAAATTTAATGTTGACTAATTTTTTATATCTTAAGATTTTAAAATATTATAATGTGATGAAAAATTATATTGTCAAATATATTTGTTTTGTACGGCTAAATTTAAATTTAATTTTTGATTTTTATTAAAAATTATTTAATATTATAAATAATTATTAAATAAATAAAAAGGAAATTAATAACAAAATTATAGTTTTAGATCACATGCCAATATATAAGTAATAACAAAGTTTTGTCAAAAAAGAAAAAACAGAGTTTGGTTTGGTTATATTTTTCGTTCACTTTTTTTTATTTAATATAAATTATTTTATTGAAAATTTTGAACCTATACCTTAATTAGAGATGTCAAAAACAAAAAAATAGAGATGTCAACCAAATGCTCATAAGACTGATACAATATGGCCTATTGAATTTGGTGATGATCTTGTTCTTGACCGCGTGGATAGTTTTTCGGTAGATTACACAAAATATTTTGTTGATATTTGTGTGTTGTTGTATCATAAACAAACGTAAACACACAGTTTTAGTACATTTCACAAATAACTAATAAAAATTTAATATAATAGTATTGATCAAAGTGACAGTGGTGAGGGTAACCTTGTGAAAAAATCACAAAATGGTTTTATCTGAAAAAATGAATTGTGAATATAAATAGTTTTCATATTTTGAATTGGACATGAAATCAAGAAAAAATGTACATGTTTGAAATCAAGGAAGAATGTACATGTTGGAAAATAAAATAGTTAATGTTTTTTTAGAACTAACAATAAGCTAGAATCAAACTCAAGACTCTTCATGACCAAGACACATTGAAGTTGATACATTTACATGATCATAGACTCATGTCTTTAGTCTCAAATAATTAAAAAATGTTGATGGTTATCCTTGTGTATGATAAAATCCTTTGATGGTGATCTCTAAATAATATCTTTGTAGATTTGTTTACATACTGAAAAAAAAAATTGGAGTAAAAACACTTAGAAAAGAATATAATATAAAACCGTGTGAAATTATTTTAAAATAAGAGAAAAAATTTGTTTTTGTTTAATCGAATTAAACTACAAAACGGATTTATAGGAATGAATATTTTATTTGTTCCAGTGTAGTGGTCAATTAAAGAGAAATAGGAGAATAAACGGTTGCAAAAAGAATATGATAAAATGCAACATTGTACATGAGAATATGCAATTTTTCACGTGAGAAGATACAATATTTTACATGAAAATATGCAATTTTTCACGTGAGAAAACGTAATATATCACGTGAAAAGATGCAAATTTTCACGTGAGAAGATGCAATATTTCACGTGAGAAGATGCAACCTTTTAGATGAAAAATGCAGCTTTACACAAGATACAACATTTCACATTTTTTTTGGACACGTGTCACACATAGAAACAATGACACTCAACTTTTATAATATATAATATAATAATAGAATAAAGGGTTGACTTCTTTAAACCACCCCACTTATATATCCCTAACTATTTTAATTTTTGTTTTAGTGTTTGTCGGTATTTTTTGGGAGAGTTAAGTGGCAGAGAGGAAGATGAGCATGTCTGAAAGTCGTCATCAACATTATCATATGTCTTTTTATCTCTGGTTTGAATTAATGGAATAATTATTTTCTAATTTCTTATTAGATCAAGTGATTGAATGATGTATCACAAATCTTCTGATTCATTTTTTCCTCTCCACTCTCTCTGTTTTGTTGAGATTCTTCTTTTGTACATGGTGTTTTCATAAAAAAAAAACTATTTATTTTCTTTTGACTTATGGTCATGTGAAATCATTATTCAAAAATTCTTTTTATAAAAATATTTTTTACAAACATGGATGCCATTACTCACAGATCCTTGCTTTCACCTTATCAATGGTAGCCATAGATAGTTGAAACCTCTTTTTGGTTAAGAGGGTTTGTTTAGCGGGTTAGGATTTCACAAACCAAATTTGGGTTTAAAATCGATTCTTTCTAATCGCACATTGCAAAACGCAATTGACGATTTGAATTGTATATGTGGAAATAATAAGAAGTAAAGAGTTTGGGTGTTTATGAGATTAAATTTCATAGTTTGGGTAGTGTAATGATGAGTCAAAAAGTTTAGAGGAAAATAGTTAGAGATGTATAAGTTGGGGTGGTTTAAAGAAGTCAACCCTAGAATAAATGAATACCAGAAGTTGAACCTTAACGAAAAAATTGAAGCCCATTTGACGTACATAAAAGGGATCGAACTTGAGGGATGCTACCGGTCTATCGCAAGATTTTCTACCGAGAGACTAACTCAATCCTGAAACTACGGCCCTGTTCTTTTCCACGACGCTGCAACTCTTACCGGCGACCAAAAAAAACACGTGTGGTGTCGCTAATGTTGAAAACGAGCGACTCCGCCAAAAAAAAGAAGGATGTGTGTTGCTATAATTTACAGCAACAGTTTTAATGGCTTAAAAAAATTAGCGACAATTTCATATCAATACCGGCAACAGCGTAACGAAGGAATTTCTCTCCACCGTTTGTATTTTTCTGATCGCTAGCTTTGGTCGTTGCGTCTAGAAAACGAGCAGGGCCCTTCAAGTCAAATAATCTCGGTATGATATGCTGAGTAAACTAACAAAACATAATAGAAATAAAAAAAAATATATATATAAACTTGTCTACCTTAATAATAAAAATTAAAAAACTATTGTAAAATTAATGTAATAATAATTATAATACGATTGATATATTTGTTTTGTTGTGATGATGAAAAAAGAGAAATACGGGAGATAGAAATTATGAAAAATTATGTTTTTATTATTTATTTTTATGTTATAATACCAACAAATATGTTCATATCTATAGAGTAATTTTTTGACACATTTAACTGGAAGGGCATCTCCAATCATAACAACATTTTAGTGTTAAAATCTCACCATATTTGGTGTAGTTTTACCATCAAATTTTTTCTTTCTCTAGCCACAACACTAAATCTTACACTAAAAAATAAATTATTAAATTAAAGATTATTTTTATTATTTAATAGTTTTGACAAATATTTAATATTTTCTAATTAACTTTCCAAATATCATTACATTACAATAAAACATATTACATTAAAAATTTAATTTTAAAAACATATTATATTGAAATAATTTAAAAAAATACAAAAATAAAAGATAAATTATATATTCAGACTACAAATATTCAATTAATGCATTTCAATGATCAGTATGAGCATCTTGATCCTTGTTTGTTTGTGTCGAGTTAAGAATTCATTAAATTGAGCATCATCATCACCCGCCATCTCAACATCTGTAGTTGGGACTTCGACTCATTATTAAGTCATTGCATCAATATCATGTTCATACTCTATGATCATATTATGCATCATGATACAAGTTGTCATTATATTAGTAACAGTTTCTTACTCCATAAGCGTGATGGTCCGATCACAATTGTAAATCTTGATTGCAATACTCCAAAGGCATGTTCCATGTCTTTTCTACACGCTTTTTGTTTCTTTAAAAAAAAAATTCTTCTAGAGACCACATTGATCGTGAATTGTTTGAACAAAAGTGTACCGTTTTGGATAAATACTATCAGCTAGATAATAACTCATATTAAAATACTTTTCATTGATAACATAATTAGCCGTTTTTGGATAAATACTATCAGTATTGTCATACTACTTGCTTTTATGTATCATCATAATAATCATCATCTGAAGAAGAAGAAGAAGATGATATATGAGATGAATTACCGTAGTTGAAATTCATCTTTTATGAGAAAAGAAGTAGTAGATGATGGTGATATTCATTTTATTTTTCAAAGATGATACCCATTTTATAATGTAAGAAAATCCATTATCACCTTATTAAAAAGACGAATCGATCTAAACCGTTGAGTTTTTTTTACCAAGATCTAACCGTTGCATTGATTAGTCACTTCATGTCTTATATCCATTATCACATTAAAAAAGATGAATCGATCAAAACCGTTGAATTTTGCTTGACCAAGATCTAACAGTTGCATTGATAAGTCTAGTACCCGCGCATACGCGTGGGTTTTTTTAATTTTTTTTTATTTTGTACTGAGTTTTGGTGTTTTAGTAATTTAGTAAGAAGTTGTAATGCAACGATGAACGACCAATTGTATCATAAAAACAGAAACCAATAAAAAGAAAAACATGTGTTCACTCATGAATTAGAGCAACAATGGAGATAACTCTATAGAATCCAAAGGTACATGAGAACAAATTAAATTTCACTCAAAGGAAAAGACAACTATACAATAAAAGATATCATATTTGTGAAGCATTGGAGCTTGTTATATATTATTAGATTTTTTCAAGAACATGTAATGCAAAAGATATTGAAAGCATTGAAAATGATGAGTAGTCTCAAGCAAATGAATATTTACAATCTAATCGAAAGGAGATTCAAGAAACTACACACTGAAGTTAAAAGAGAAAGAGTTTAATAAAGAATCTTAAAATTTAATACACGTCTGATTTTGTAATATCCCCTTCAGCCTTTGTAGTACTACGTCTGTGGTAGAACCATTTGAGATCAAACCCTTTCTAGATTAGACTTAGAGTAGAACAAGTTGTAAAAAAAATTATTCTACATTCTAAGGGTCCGAATGGTGACAGCGTATTTGGTTGTACGGGAAAATCGGTTTAAGAGTGCGGTGCGGTTCAACTGCGGTACGTGCAGAAAAAAAGTATTTGTGGGACAAGTGCGGTTAGTGTAAAATAAGCGGTGCGTAATGATATTTGATTGGTAAAAAATAAACTTGCGGTACACAATAACATGTTTGAATGGTGAATGCTGTGTGGATTATAGATTGTAGATAAATATATTAAAAATAAATATATAAATAAGTAGTATAATTATAAATTACATCATTTATTTTGTGTTAATGAAATAACAATTTCATATATTAATAAACTTTAAATATCTAAAGTTTAATATTTTGACATATATATTGGTGAATCAAGTAAAACGATAATTCATAAGAAATGAAGTAAATTAAAATAAAAAATACTATCGAGTACTTTGATTGAGCCACAACATATTTGCAATTATGTCTCTTATTTGCGCCATATGTTCTCCATATGCTACCTCTGCTCTTTTCATGTCTCTATTGTTTATTCATGTCTCTGTTATCACATATGCAAAATCTGCATATGAGAAATTTGAAATTTTGATAAAATTATGTAATCCCATTGTAACCATCACCACTCTCTTTTGGATGTTAATACCATATCTTGGAAAATCAGAAAAATCCTCCACTTTTTCTTCCAAACTCCAAAAGTTCTCTCGATAACATAACACAAAGATGATGATAGCGATTGAAGAGTTCATGTTTATTCCTAGGAGCAGAACCAAAATTGAACTGGGACATATGGTATCTCACAACTCTGTTTCGTGAAGATATATAAGGAGCCAAAAATCCTTGGTTGTTTGGATATCCATAATCAACGAGATAATACTTCTCTGGCGGTGGCAAAGAGAACTCAAAATCGCTTTGTTGTGCCATTGTCAAAACAGCCGTATCGTGGCATGATCCAGGTGCTCCATTCCAAATATATGTGAATAACATATTCAAATCACATATTGCCATGATGTTCAACGATGCATTATCATGTTGATTCCAATACATTTCTTGTAACTTAGGCTTCACTTTTACGCATACATGAGTCCCATCCTTAGCTCCAACAAATCCAATGAAATATGGCAATATGTGCGATCTAGTTGAAGTCTTTCATGAATTCTATATAGCTCTTCTCTTATTGGAGTTCTTATATAATCACATGCCATTAATTCAGTCGCCGTAAGAACTTTAATAAATTTTCTCTATACACTCTCCTGATTTCGGCCAAATTTCAAACCAATATCTCTGTGAACTTCATTGTGCCCACATATTCGTAGAAACATGACACTTTCTTCAATGCTTATATTTAATGTTTGTTGTTGACCGTAATTTGTTTGTAGCGCATCACACAATGCTGTGAAACATGGAAGTGACATTCGCAGTAACAGAAGACAAGCAGCATCATCTTGTTGTAGTCGACGCCAAATATTCCTCTATCCCAAATCTCCATCGCTTTAGACCGGTGCTTTTTTAAAATAGCGATGATAGTAAGTCAGAGTTGATTGAATTATTAACTCTACAAATTGCGCATTTTCCAAATTTCATAATTCAATTCTCTCTTCGTAGCTTAAGTTGTGGACGCCTTGGGCTCGTAACTGATATAATCGAAAAGCCTGAAATTTTTAATCATGAGATAAATCACATCATTAGACAAATATAAATTTATATTAAACAATTACACAAAATGTGGAAATTGAAAAATAACATCACAAATTATTTTTTTTCATAAATGAGAATGATAAAACATGATTGCCATAATTTAATCTGCGTCTTCTGAATAACTTTGATGACCTACATTTTGATTTGTATTTGTTTCCTGTGAAGTACCCCATATATTAAATATATCTCCTGGTCTAGGTGTTTGAGAAATGGGTCCAGTTTCAAAATAGATTGTGAAATCGAGATCGCGTGATGTTGTTTGTTTAGCGCTTGGTGAAATTTTCTTGTTCGGTAGTCCTCGTGCTTTCTACCTGTCCTCCAACTGAAAATCCATATTGAACATTGGTTAGAGTCGTTCCTAATGAACCGCCTTGTTGAAAATTTTGTGTCTGGCATCTTGGGTGAAAGTTTGACGGTGAAACCCAATGTTGAAAGTTTAGTGAAAGCCCCCAATGTGAAGCATTTGGTGGTGTACCCCATTGTTGAGCATTTTATGGTGTGTCTCATTGATGAGCATTTGGTGGTGTACCCCACTGTTGAAAGTCGGGGGTCCATAATCCTCCTGAATTGTTCCCACCGGAAGATGGACTGCCAGATGATAGCCCCGTTGAATGTGGACTTCCAAATGATTGGTTTAAACCTATTTGTTTTGGCACATCTTGGTTGTTCTGTGAAACACCAGTCATAGCTTCTAGTAGTTGTAGTTTATCCTCGTCTATGCTTCTAGCTATATCAATGAAACTCTTTCAGGGTATTTAGGCATGCCCAATAAAATCTAGTGCCCTTTGGAATATCTAGAGCATGGAATATGGCCAGACCTTTTTCCATTCATCATAGTCAGCTTCGTCAATAGCACCTGGGCGAAGTTGTTGCAAACTTTATCGTTGGAACTCCGTATATCCAGCAAATTTGTCTTGTATGGTTGTCTCAAATGATTGTCTTCTAGGACCTCCTCATGAACCACTTGTAATAGAAATCCTTGAGCTTCCTCCCAATCTTTGTGAACTATTCCCATGTTTAGCGCCGTATAGTAAATTTAGTCTATCTCATTGGTAGATTAATTCATTTGAAGGGGGTATATCGTCATCAACGGTAACACGATACACTTCTTCATCTTCTTGTGTCTCATGAACTTGTGTATGTTGCATGTCACCACTGTCACTGTATGAGCCATCATGGCCTTCTTCATCAACTTCACGCTCGTTAATCAATTCTTCTCTTCTTTGACGCAAAGAGTGTTGAGATTGTGAATGAAAATCATGTAATAACAGACATTTTACCATCACATCCCAAAACTCTGGCGGTTTTCTGTTAAAGTTTTTTGTTATTTTGCATCCATGTAAAGGTGAAATCATCAATTTACATAATACCTCAAATTTTAATACTTATTTTGATGATTGAAATGATTATATGGACTTATGAGCTCACGTTCCCTCCACCATGCTTCAGATGCATACAATTGCTTCGTCGAAAAATTGAATTCATGTTTTTTCTTGTATGTACGACCATTTGTATTTGTCTTTGTTCTACAAATTTCTAAATTACGTTGTTACTTATAATTTAAATTTAATTAATATTCAAATTCAAAAAAAAAAGCAAAATCAAATATTATTTACGCTTGCAGTTGTTTCTGTTGGAGGAGTTGGAATTTTTGTCGGCCGAGTTAAACCTATTTGTCTCGAAGAATTTGTGCTCCGTCGACGATTAGATGACATATCTACATTTAAAAAAAAAATATAACAATTAGTTTAAAGTTTTTCATAATCTAATTCGATAACAATATCTAATTTTTTTTAAAAAAATGTTAATTAAATTAGATAATTATATATATATATATATATATATATTAATTAAAAATTTTGATATAGTTAAAAATTAATTAATATGATTAGTTTTTTAAACTAAATAAAAACTTTCAAAAATACAAAAAAATAAATCTAACAAAAGTTTTAAAGGAAATTATGAGTATTTATAATTTATTAAATATTTTAAAACTAAAATATTATATACATATAACACACAAATTTTTGACTGATGTTTCTAACAATTTAAAAAATGTTTTGGCTTAAGATACTCAAAAAATTATTAAATTTAGTAATAAATTAACAATTACAAAACATAATTTTTATAATAATTATATTATATATATCATCAAGGGGGATTCTCAAAAATACCACAAACAAGGAGTCCATTTTCAAAAATGCC
>OVAY01003353.1:0-11687 GCA_900406395.1 Kernera saxatilis
TACCTCGCCGCCGAGGTAAGTTTCTTCTGATCTGGTTCTTGAGATCTGATTTCCATAGCGAAAATTGTTTCTGATTCGGAATTTTGATTCAGGTTCTAGAGCTTGCTGGTAATGCTGCGAGAGACAACAAGAAAACCAGAATCATTCCGAGGCATCTTCTTCTTGCGATTAGGAACGATGAGGAACTGGGAAAGCTTCTTAGCGGAGTCACAATCGCTCATGGTGGTGTGTTGCCCAATATTAATTCGGTGCTTCTACCTAAGAAGTCTGCTAAATCGACTGAAGAAAAGGCAACCAAATCAGCAGTCAAGTCTCCAAAGAAAGCTTAATCTACTCGAAGCTTAGTTTTTATGTTTTGTTGGTAATGTGTGCTGGGCTTGAGTAATATAGAAAGCTCAAGCTTTTTAATCTTAGTTTGGATGTATTTTGCTTAGAAGGTTGTTCAGATTCCATTTCATAAGTATAAGATTTACGTTTTATCCGCTTGGTGCTAATCTATTGGTCCGCTCGACGAAAAGCGAAATATTATTTAATTTCTCTCGGTGTAATACTTTGAAATTAAGGCACCATTTTATCCTGAGTTAAATCTATTCATCTGGTGAAGAAAATATAAAATGTTATTCTCTGTCTTTGTTCGTCGAATTTCCATGACAACTCCATTGCGATGTTCAACTGTTCGAGGATCTTGTTCAAAATTATTCGTAGGAGGTAATTTTTTTATCTCTCGGATTCGCCAGTTCTATCTGTCTACCATACAAATTCGTCTCTTTGAGGTACAAGTATCATAAGAATTGTTTTACACAATCTGTTTGTTGTAGAACGGATAATATAAATGCTGTTTCTGTTAATGACGAAAAATGCACCCTAAGTGTTTGATTAAATGTGTGAAAGAAACACTGAATATGTAAACACCTGCAGGGCTTTGCTACGACACTAATGAACCTGTTTTGAAGAATGAGTTTGAAAAATACGGCGAGGTTTTAGAAGGTAAGATCGCCTATTTGTCTTCTTCAATGTTTCTCTATGGATAAGTTAATGCAATGTCTGAGTTTTTGTGTGATGAGAAAATTGTAGTGAGGGTAGTCTGCGATCATATGACTGGGAAATCCAAAGGTTATGGCTTTGTGGTATTTGATTCAGAAGAAGCAGCTGCAAGTGCCTTAGCTTCTATGAACAATCAGGTTTTACACAAAACCAATCCATTAAAGACATTCTTAGAAAACCTTGATTGTTCACATACAATATCTTTCCTGACTTGATGTTGCCTGTCTTTTTGTTCAGTTACTTGAAGGCAGAAACATCAGAGTCGAATATGCTCAACCTAAAGAAGGTTTACATCAGAATCAGAATTGATTATAGAATTTCTCAACTCAATTGAAACTTCAAACTGTCAGCTAAGCACCGTCACTCAGGAAACTGCAAGCACTCTGTAGAATTGTAACAGTGAAGAACTCTAGACTGATTTTTCTGAAGGGTCTTAAGTTATTCTGTAATGACTGTGTGTGTTCTCTTCAAGCTTTTTTACTGTTCATATTTGTTGTTGGTGCTTCTACTTGCTTTGCAGCTTCTACAAATATTAGTCTGCCATTAACAATCTGAAACCAAAGAACCAAATGCCAAAAATCAGTCCTATTTTTGAAGCAGCTCAATTCATCATACATCAATCTTGAATATATTCTATAATCTCCCTGAATCGATTAGGATTATGCTAAAAACCCCCGATTTTGCTGAATCAAGATCAATTCAATTTCACATCAAAAGCCAAGAATGAATACTACAATAAGTGGAGAATTGGATCGTCACCTTCCCATTCAATGCTTTCAACGCCTTTTGTGCATCATCCTCAGATCCAAAAGTTATAAAGCCGAAACCTTTAGGTCTTTGTGTTTGCGAATCCTTAATAAGACGAGCTAAAAGAACACACACACACACACACGACACAATTAGTTCGGACACATAATCGGCGACTGATCAGTGGTGTAAGCAGAGAGTCCTGAAAGAGAACGGACTGAAGATAAACTAAAATTGAGAAGTTTCAGAAAATTTGAGATGAGAAAATATTTATCATACTGCTGACGAAGAGCTGTGCTGTGAATCTCTTAGCCATCGTAAAAGCACAGGATGAAACCTGAATTCCAAACACAGACGTGAAAGAAGAAATATGAAACCTAATACGAGCCTAAGCTCCCATGAAACGGCGGCGTTTTGGAGATGACGATCTCGGCTGTAAGATTTCTCTCTCGCAGCTTTTTCCCGGCATCAGTTTAAGACTGGTTTTGTCTCGGCCGGAGGTTGCTTCATCGGCGCTAAAACTCTCATTTCTATGGGCTCATAATAAGCCCAATAATTTCCAATTGTTATAATATCGGCCCATTAAATCAAACCCGGATCCATTAAGACCTCTAAAAGAGTCTCAAAGGCGCCCCAATAAAATCAAAAACCCTAATTCACTTGTTGTATTTAGTTGTCTTGTTCAACTTTTCTTCATCGACGTTAGCAGGAGAGGTTTGAGCGGCTGCCACTTCGAGTTCAAGGTTAGAAAAATCTCCAGAACATCCAACTTTATTCCTATTTGGCTTCTCGGATCTGCTTTCGTATCTTCTCGATCAAGAAGTGAAATCCTCGTGTAAATTTCTCAAAAGATTCTCGTAGTTTGGAATTTTGAGCTAGATTATTTTGGCTACCAATAGCATATTGATAGTATCGGATAAAAATACAATTAGATCTATTGAATTTTATTTTTGACGTCGATTGTCATTGGTTTTTTTTTGTTATATCTGATCTAATGCTGGAATCAAATTCATTGATGTCACTATAGATGTACATTGAAGCATAAATGCTATTTTCTTGAAAAGGATTTAAGTTTGATTGGATGGCGAAAATGTAATTTGTATTTGTGTTGGTATTAGTATTTTGTATATTTACTTGCTCTTCTTTTTAATCAGCTCAGATTTGTCTTTTTTTATTTGTCCTCCAGATTTTAAGATTTGAAGAATGGTGAGAATCAGTGTGCTTAACGATGCTCTTAAGAGCATGTACAATGCGGAGAAGAGAGGGAAGAGACAAGTTATGATCAGGCCTTCCTCTAAAGTGATCATCAAGTTTCTTATTGTCATGCAGAAACACGGTATGATCTTTCATGGTCATGCTTATTCGTTATATCCTTTGCCCTCCAGTGTAATAATGCTTGTTTCTGTGCTTACGCTGCTGTGAATTTTTGATGAAACTGCAGGTTACATCGGTGAGTTTGAGTACGTGGATGACCACAGGTCGGGTAAAATTGTGGTTGAGCTTAATGGAAGACTGAACAAATGTGGAGTCATCAGTCCTCGTTTTGATGTTGGAGTTAAGGAGATTGAAGGTTGGACCGCTCGTCTTCTTCCTTCCAGACAGGTCTGTCTTTAGTCTTTGTTTTCTGTTGGTCCTTTTAATATAATTTGGGTCACAAAAACTTAACTAAATGCGAGCATTTTCTGATAATATTGTTTCTCTTTAAATTATTCCCTGTCAATGTATCATATATACAATGGCTGAAATCGATTTTTTTGCTGCGTTATCCTATCAGAGTTATGCTTTACTTTCTGTAGAGAGCTCTTATAACTTGAGTGATCTTACATTGAATTCTTGAATTGTGCAGTTTGGTTACATTGTTCTTACAACCTCGGCGGGTATTATGGACCACGAAGAAGCCAGGAGAAAGAATGTTGGAGGCAAGGTTCTTGGATTCTTTTACTGAAGGGAAGGGCTTCAAGAGAATCTTCTTGTTGGTTATACTTTGCTTCTCCTTTTGGTGAGATGAGGAATTCGATTGAGCTCAAAGTTAAGGATAGTAGAATTTTGGATGCCTTCTTCTGTTTTGTTTTTTTTAGATAATATGCCATTTTGTTCGTTTTGGGTTTTGCGCAAAGGTTGTTAAAGACTTGCAAAGTTGACAGTAATTTTCAATTTCTGTTCTCTCTAAAAAAACCTGCTTTTCTTGAGCCAATCATCTATCTGAGACGTTTCAATTTCACTGCTTGAGGCTTTTGCCTTTTTTGTTCGACATGATTTATGGAAGAGATTAATGTGTGATTGATATATCGCTGTTGTGTTGTGTAACACGACTTTGCAACTGTGATTCTGTGAGTGGATTATTGTAAATTAGTATAACAAATTCAGATTATCTAATTGCCCATGTTTGGGCGATTTAACAATTGGTTCGTGGGCTGAGTCCTATATATTTAAACTCGAATACATTTTTTATAACATTTTTGACCTTAACCAATTTACACCATACTCACATTTTGCTACCAAATTCATGTGTTGAGGAATTTTTTTTGTTTTTCATTGACTGTCATAAACAAAGAATTTCAACTCTTCCAAAAATGTTACATTTGTTTTGGATAATTTGACTAGCAAGTAAACACATAAAACTGATGAAATAAAAGTCAAAAACTTTTAATGTAATTATAATTGTTTTGAATATACGAGAGATGTCGGTAAAACATCTTAGTTGGAAAAACTTGTTTCTAGATGTAGAATGCGTGAACCATATTTTGTTTGTTTGACTTCAAATGCGTGAACCATATAAATACATTTTACATCGATAAGGAATTTTTGGTTGGTTTTAGGAAATTTACAATTTTGTGATCCAATATAGATATATAGGCTCATACTACTATTCCAGTTCGCACATTTTACCGGCAAGATAATACGTCGAGACCATACCATAAAAATATGCACCATCCTTTTTCGATGGTTCAATATCATAATCAACGCTTCAAATCCGATCTTGTCAAGTTAAAACTTTTGAGTAATTCGATTGTTGCATAACTATCTTTCTATTAACCAACAATACTAAGTATATAATTCATATACATATATAAAACTTCACCACTGATATTTTAATAAAAAAGTTAAAAACAATATGATTTCGTTTTATTGTCAAGACCTTTCACATTTTCATACATAGAATATTTCAAACTCATTATTTCATGCATCAGCCACACTTGCAATATAGATAGATATTATGTCGATATTTGAGGATGATCTTGAAAATATGTTCAAGGACATTTGGGTTGGCCTTTGGAGTTCTTCATATCGCGGTAACAAGGGCATTCATCTTTGTTTCCGTAAGTGCCTGAAGGAACACAATTACACTTCTCGCAACATATATTGCAATACTTGAGACACCGATCTTGTCTTCCTGCCTTTGAACATCTCCCATTGCATTTTCCGTTGCATGATGCTAATTTATTAACCATCCCAAATATAAATTCATAAATTTAGACAGTAAACTGAAATAAGAAATATCTAATAAATGAATGATGTATACTCACACGAATCGGCGGTTGAAAGCATGAACAAAGAAGATGTGAGGAGAAGAGAGATGATGAAGAATTGTACAACCGCGAATTTCATCTTCATTCTTGGTGAAATTGAAATTATTTTAATTTGCTGCGATAAGGTTTGTTAATAAAGGAAGATGAAGAAAAAACTCAAAGTTTTCCACACAATGCAAAAGAAGTGATGGTTTGGGAGGAGCAAAATGAGGCTACAAAAAGGAGCTATTTATACTGAGAAACCTTGGAGTAGGTGAAACGTTTGTTATCTATTGTCTATTTTTTAAAATTAAAAAATCATTTACAAATATATATTAATTACCCTTATGCAAAAAAAAAAAAAATATTAATTACTTATTGTATCCTATACATTTTATTTCAAGCTAATACCATTAACAGGCGAAATCAAACCATATATATCAAATACTTTTGTCACTAGTATTTAAAATATTTTCTGTTTAAATATAATTAAAGCATTTTATATTTTTCGCGTACTGCATTAATAAAATAAATAAATATAACATCTTTTAAATAAATTCGTATAAGAATTATCACCCAAATTTTTTATAAATCCGACTACTGATAATAGGGGCTGTAATGGCATGTTTACCTTCTAGTAAATAAATATAAAATTATCTTGTTAAGCTTCTATCAAACTCTATTCCAAACTTCTTTTTCATATTTTTACTCAAAGAGATGTTAGAAAGATAATAAATTTGTTTCCGAGTCTTATTAATTTCTTTGTTTGCGTGCCGTTGTGTAATTGTCTTACATATGACTGTCTTTGTTATGAAATTAGATGTATGTATGTATACATGAAATGATTATTATTTATCTTAATGAAGAAATACGAAGGCACAATGTCGTTCACGTTGAGCGACCATCGCGTTAAGCTACAATAAGAGTGACACACGTAACCGGAACCTAAAGGCAGATGAACTTCTACAGCTTTCTTCCATTTTGCATTTCTCTTAGATTTCAACTAATATTTATACATTCAATTTCTAAAACAAATTCCATAGGAAAATTGGAAGAAAAACAGTGCATAAGAAAGTATATGGTGTTTAACGCTATCCATCTATGCTTATCTCAAAGTTAATTAAGGATGTCAATCAAAACCAAAAAACTAGATCCGATCGCAATAAGATGTGTTGGACTAAATATGATGGGCTACCCACTTTAACTATTAATGAAGTGTGTTTTTGTCACGACACTTTAAATTTTTTTTTTTTTTTATAAATAATTGGGAATTCCAGACCAAAATCAAGATTAATTATCGGAACATATGAAACGCCGAATATTTTTATCATTTAAAGCATCAATAGCCAACTATAAACTATAAATTGAAATCGCAATGACAGATTTCTAGCCATAATCATAATTCTTTCAACCACTTTGATCACTATTATTTGGTTCAATTTGAATTAAATTTATGGGGAATATATTATTAAAGTAGATATCATCCTTCTTCAAATCTTGTTCAATTTTTGATCATGCACACATAAATTTAATTTATGGAAAATTATTTTTAACTTTAGCTAAATTCATTGTAAACCTTCAACTTTTTTGACCCATCAAGTCATTGTAGTTTCTAGAGATATTGTTGTGAAATTTGTTGGCAAAGAGTAGCTTATAAGCATATCTATACTTCACAGAAGTTGCCTCTTCTTTCTTATGGTTTTTGACTTTTGACTTTCATTTTGTGAATCCTGCGTAACTCGTAAGTTATGGAGCTACTACACCATTGTGACACGTGTCTATTCATGGTTGGTTTATCGGATTTGAATTTACAAGTTTATCAATACAGGCCCATATGACGGGCCCGTAAGGCTTCATGCTTTGTGGGCCCTCGTCTCTATGCTCTCTCTTTCTCTTTCTCTTCGCAGTTTTGAGTTCTAACTTACGCCGGATGTAATATCGTGCACGCGAAGAAGACGGGCGTATAATAAAGAAACAAGAGAAAGCATAAGAGAAAGCATAAGAGAAGTTAAACCGGGACAGGCGTATTTTAGCCGTCCGCCATTTCCATCGCTCTTGTTCTTCTCCGCTCATTACTCTAACCACGGTCTCTTCTCTGCATCATTTGATCTGGTACGCATTCGTCGTAATCTTCTCCATTAGCCGCCGATTCCTTAGGTTCTGCAGTTTTCGATCTCCTTCGTCTTAGATGAAACGAATTTATTTGGTTTGATCTCTGAGTTGTTCCCATTTAGATTCG
Source organism: Kernera saxatilis (assembly GCA_900406395.1). Lineage (NCBI taxonomy): Eukaryota > Viridiplantae > Streptophyta > Magnoliopsida > Brassicales > Brassicaceae > Kernera > Kernera saxatilis. The sequence continues at coordinate 7,540 of OVAY01003353.1, forward strand.
ATGGCTGCTCCACCTGCTAGGGCTAGAGCCGATTACGATTACCTCATTAAGCTTCTTCTGATCGGTGATAGCGGTACGTTGTCCCTCGTCTTTCTCCTCTTGCTTTTGTTTTTATCGGGATCCAAGCGATACAATCGATAAATTTGAATTCACTGAATCTATTCTTTTTCAATTACTCTGTCGAAACCGATCTACTCACTGAGACATTTCCGACATCTTGTTTTAATGGCGAAGATCGTTCTTTTTATACTCCTGCGGAAATTTTGATTTCCATGCTTGATCCCTCTTTGTGTTTGATTTGAAGATCATTTCGAGTTTCAGATTTTTTAACAATGTGTCTTTAGATCTGTGTAACTTAGGGCTTCACACAATTTTTGTTGCAGGTGTGGGTAAAAGTTGTTTGCTTTTAAGGTTCTCTGATGGCTCCTTCACCACTAGCTTCATCACCACCATTGGGTTTGTATTCCTTCAACCATGTTAAGAGATTGGAGACTGTGATTTATGTTTCTCTCTTTGCTAGATGTCTCACTGAGTCTGTCATCTTTGGATCTGTTATCTTTGGATTTCGATGCAGCATTGATTTTAAGATAAGAACTATTGAGCTTGATGGCAAACGCATCAAACTCCAGATTTGGGACACGGCTGGTCAAGAACGTTTTCGAACCATCACCACTGGTGAGTGAGACCTTCTTTTCATAGTCTACTTAACATACATTGTCCCACTGGAAAAATTGAATTAGATTAAGAGTCACTATTTGATGATTTTATCTCTTCTGAACTAGAAGAAGGATATATTTTCTGGTTTTGCAGTCTACTTAACGTTATGGCTGATGGTTTTGTACAGTTAATGCTTTGGGGATATTCAGTTGTTTAAATTGATGAGCCTCTTTTGTTGCAACAGTAATTCGCAGAATTCATGTTCACTTCTTTTCCTTTACACTTTTGCAGCTTATTACCGAGGGGCCATGGGCATTTTGCTGGTGTATGATGTCACAGACGAGTCATCCTTCAACAGTAAATTTTCTTCTGTCTACACATAACATCTTTGGTCTTACTTTTCTGCTTTGTTCTGGACCTGTTCTCTTGAACCTTATTGCAGACATTAAAAACTGGATTCGTAATATCGAACAGCACGCTTCGGATAACGTCAACAAAATCTTGGTAGGGAACAAAGCCGACATGGACGAGAGCAAGAGGGTACAATACAAGCTAGTTCATTCACACTGACATTACCCGACTTGCTGATTCACGACTAATCAAACTAATAGCGTTTTCTGGTCCTTAACACATTTTTTTTCAGGCCGTGCCAAAATCAAAGGGTCAAGCACTTGCTGATGAATATGGAATCAAGTTTTTTGAAACAGTAAGCCAAACACAGTCTCAAATCTTCAGTCTCATAAGAACAAGTTAAACTACATTGGTCGTATTTGTTTGCTTACATAGCTAATAAGTCATTTCACATCTCTCAGAGTGCCAAAACAAATCTAAATGTGGAAGAAGTATTCTTCTCAATAGCAAAGGACATTAAGCAGAGACTCGCAGATACTGACTCTAGGGCAGAGGTTATTAATTACTCGTTACATTCTCCTTAAGCATTTTTTGTTCAAAGTACTTAGAAAACCCATTTTTGTTTGTCACGATTCCTTCGTTTATTGCAGCCTGCAACGATCAAGATCAGCCAAACGGACCAGGCGGCTGGAGCCGGACAGGCCACGCAGAAGTCCGCATGCTGTGGAACTTAAAAAGTCCCAAATGTTATGAAGTTGAAGTGAACTGAAAGAAAAAAACAGATTTGTCTTGGGTGCTTTTGTAATTTTTTTCTTTCGATGATTTGTTCTAAATTGGCATTTTTAGTTTGTTCACGAGGGTAATAGAATCTTGAAGAAATCGTTCGTTCTCAGACAGATTCGATATCTCTGAAGCTGATTTTGTGGGTAAATTGTTAAACATTTGCTCATAACTCCAAATCTCTTCTTATCTTTTGCTTTCTCTTTTCCCTTTTAGCACACTTACTAGTTACTAAAGGTTGTCTTTATACACAATTAAGCAAAAAAGAAAAGTTTATACATTAAGATCCAGCAAAATGTTTACAATCTTACCATTTTCCACATATATAATATTATACATTCAAAAGGAACGCTCTTCTTTCCCATAGATACGCTGAAGTTCCCGAGTCGCAGCTTGGAATGATTCTGAACGAAAACGAAAACAGGACATTAGAAAGTAGGAAGAAAGTGCAAATCCATGAAGAAGAAGAAGAAGATTGGACCTTTCCATATTCGAAATGCTTTCTGGTTGATAGGCGAACCAAATACAGTCTGAATCACATCAAACAGCATAGTTTCTGGAGTGTTCCTAAGTTCCTGAACTATCTGATAAATCGTCTTCCCGTTTTCAAAGTAAATATGATTGTTTGGATGCTTTGTTTTACATCCGGCGTGTCTCTCAAATGCATACGCGTTAAGCACCTTGAATGATTAGATTTAGAGTCGAAGCAAATTATTAATCAGTGAGATTTCTGCGAAAAAGAGCTTTTGTGTTGACTCTCACCTTTGTAAAATCGCAAGTTTGACATCCGCAGAGATAACCGGATCCTTTGATGACTCCTCGAAGCTCCTGATTTTAGAATGTTTCGATGCAATTACAAATTCCAAGACTTTAGGGAAAATGGTAAGCTTAAAATAAGCTGAGCTGAGACATTTAGGTTTTACCTCACGTGAGAGTGAAACGTACTTCACAGGAACACCATCGAGCATACCGGTTGATATTAAGCTTCTAACGTTCGAAGGAAAGCTTGTGGAAGCTTCCTTCTTTGACGTCTTCGCCTCTGCTTTGTTCTTTGGAAGAGATTCCAAACTCGGTTTAGCGACTTGTTGTTCACTTACAACTACGGTGGTTTGTGAACTCCCGGTTTCTTGGCCAAAAACCATATCAGATGTTCCTATTGGATCCTGAACATAAGATTGATAGTTTCCAACCACATTGGAACTAGAGCCAACACCTTGTTCATCGTTAATTTCACCAAATGAGATTCCATGAGAATCTTCATTGCCATAAGGATGACCTGCCAGTGCAAAATTTACAAAGCTACTCTCATTTTCCCGCCCACAAGCTTGGATCGAAGATGACTCGATTTTCCTTTGACTATGACCGTCTAAAGCACCATGTGTACTCAATGTTTCCTTAACCCGACTAACTTGAAGTTTTCTAATTCCATCACCACCGAAACAATTTCCAGCAACTTCCAAGCCATTAGATATCGACAATTCAACAGATCTGTCTTCCATATAAGTCTCTCCTATGCTCTTAGGTTGGTGATGGCTACCAGCTTCTGTTCTATCTCTATCACCAAACAAAAGGGGTCTTGGCATTTCAGTTCCTAGAAGCCTATCCATGAACTGGTTTGAGACTGATTGAAAAACCGATGAGCTTTCCCACAAAGGAAGACCTACATTTGATTTTCCTAACCCTCCTGGATCTTGCACTGCTTGCTTCTTGTTTGGGAACATCTCTGAGCGAGCAGAGTCCACAAACCAAGGGTGAGGACGCTTTGCATCGTCTCTTGTTGAATGCTCATACACTGAATCTTCCTCACTTGCATGTTCATTATTCTTCAGAACCCAGAAACCCTTGCTTTCATATGACTGAAAACGATACAATTCCGACCAAATCAGAAGTGAGCCCTTAAAAAAAGCATCTAAGGAAACATAAACCCTAATCCAAAGTTCGGAGACGTACCATTTTTCGCACTTTTATGCCTTCAGATTTGACCGAAACGCCGCGATATTTCGATTCACTCTCTCAAACCTTCCTCCTTAATTGCGTCCCCCGAGAGTAAGTGCGAGTGCGAGTTCTATCTTCCCAGAAATTTGAGTTTTCGCAAAATCAAATCTCTAAAAACGAATTCGTAGCATAAAAAAAAAACTGCTTTTACAGAAATAGAAGCGACCGAAAGCTAAAATCTATCAGAAATTGAAACCTAATTGCTCGGTAAAGAGTGTAGAAATGCTGAAAGCAAGAAAATTTTGAACGAATACAAGCACCCCAGAGTCTGGAGATCACATCGGAATGGCTAAAATTTGAAAAAATCAAACGATTCGTACCTCAATTGATCGCCGGAAACTCAATCGCCGGTAAGGGAGAACGTA